>CAJPEV010000971.1:0-39900 GCA_905338385.1 Darwinula stevensoni
CACCCCCCCCCCCCCCGAAAATCCCGTCAAAACCGAACCCGTCAAAATCCTCAAGGACGTTGCATGACCCCGTGACATGTCCGAGCAGGGTATTCCACAAGCTGCTCTACTCCCAGCCGAGCCCGCAGCGCCGCCGGGAGCCCCCCAGCAGGGAGAACAAGCTGAAGCTATTCCTGAAGCGCAGCAGCGAGCCCCTGCTCAACCTACAGAACCCCCAACAGGTGAGACTTGGACGCGATCCGCTTCACGCGCGCGGCACGGGAACCCAGTCCGTGGACAAGCACTGCTGACGAATGTGGACCTTCTCTCTTTGGTCTTCCCCTTTCTCCTCTCACTTTTGTAGCGCCAGGCCTCCCAGAGACACCAACAGTTGCCCTCCATCCCCGAGGTAAATGTGCGTAGACGGTCGCAACGACAGGCGTTCTTGCTTTCTCTTTCTTTCGTCTGCTTTCTTCTTCGACCCGGTTTTTTCTCTTCTTGGCCTGCTTTCGCCTCGGTTGACTGCTTCGTTAATGTATGCATCCTCGGAATGAATGCGACATTCGCGAATGACAACGAACAAGACATCGAAAGATGCATTCGTGAATGACACATTCATGTATGCGACATTCGTGAACGATACATTCATGTATGCGACATTCGTGAACGATACATTCATGTATGAGACATTCGTGAATGATACATTCACGTATGAGACATTCGGGGAAAAGGCGAGACATCGGTCCCGCAGGCGATGGCCCCTCTGCCACGCCTCCCCCCTCCGGTCGATATGCTCAGCGTGCTTCTTTCCGCATCGCGATGGGGCGCTATGAGAACGATGGACTTCATCCAACTGAGAAAAATTAAGTTAAAATTGAGACTTGCTCATAAAATGTTCGTTCCTTCACAACCACGCGATTGGAATTCCCCATTGTCGCTGTCGTGAAGCAAAAAATAAATTATGCTCTCAGGTCCGTCATCACTTCGGAATTTGCGTTTTCGGAAGAACTCCGCTGAGCTTGCAAGGTCTAAAAAAAAAAGAGAAGTAACTAACTTAGTCTGAGAAATTGGCCGATTGGATGCTAATTAGCATAGCTGGTGACACTGATGAGCATGCAAACCATTTAGAAACCATGGATCTGCATGACACATAATATATGCATAATCGAACTTGCATTTTTTTGACAAGTGGATAATACCGCTTTGGTTTCAATAATTGTGAAATTTGTTACAAATTTCATCTTGCTTTCAGAATGCTTCGCTGAGATTGCATTTCCCTTCGTCTGCTAGACTATCTTTTAGCAAGCATGCCAAATCTGCTTGACCTGCTTTTCCACTCAGCCGCTTCTTGCCCGGAAGAACTAGAACCTTCTTCGTAGGGAGAACCTTTATTATATAATATGATGATAATAAAATTGAAGAAAGCTTTGTCTTGCAGCCGCAGGGTCACACCCACCAGACGCTGATCATCGAGGAATTCGAGCCGGACGTCTTCAGGCAGCTCATCGAGTACATCCACACGGGATGCGTCACGCTCCAGCCCCGCACGCTCCTCGGTGCGAACGTTTTTTTCAATCGCGGGCTTTCTGAGGGGGAGGGGGGGGGGGGGGGCCTGGAAATGTAGCAAGCTGGGGAAAAATTATTAACACCATCGGGGCGAAATTTGAGAGATTCGTATTGATATTTGGATCTAGTGTCAAGGATTGCAAAAACGTCCGAGCATGCAGCGTCGACGAATGAATCCGCCATAAAATGCAAATGATATTTTAAACATCGATCGGGAAAATCAACAATTTTTGATCAACAACAAAAATCAACAACGAAGCGAAAAGGGTTAAGTGCCGAATTCATTTCTCAAAAGTTTCCTCCTCAAAATCCCCACACGTCAATTTGCATCGACAAAATGTGTCTCGCATTGGTTATACTTATCGACCTTAAAAAATATATTAACACCATTCCAAGAGAAAACGTCTGCTACAAATCCACCGCTGCTATTTTTTTTTGAAATAGTGTATTAAAACTGCACTGGACGTGAAACTGAAGTAACAGAGGGTGAGTAAGAAGTGTGTGGGATCAGGCCCCAAAAGTGATGTGCAAGAAGCTGTGCTGATGCAACGGCACAACTTGATGAATGGCACATCAAATGCGTCATGCAACTTTGCCTGATACATTTTAAATAGCACTAGATTTTTCTGAAGGGCGACTCAGGCATCGATTAATACCGCTGGCAAGCGGCTGTTTGCGTTTCTAGTTATGCTTGTGATGGTCGCAAATAAAGGGGGTTGCCAGAATTAGCGAAAAAAAATTGAATACATTGATAAAATAATATAATTACCTGCAGATGACGTCTTCGCAGGCGATCCTTGCGCACGATCCCACGCGCTTCTTACCGGATCCCACACGCTTCTTACCCGAGGGGTTTTTGGCATCCTTAGACCTACTTAGTCGAAGATCGGTTAGAGGGAAATGATGGACTCTCACTTGGGCATTAGGTGTGATGAATGCAGCAGACTACTACGGGCTGGAGGAGCTCCGGCGATCTTGCTTCGGGTTCGTCCAGTGTTGCATCAATGTGGACACGGTGTGTGCACTGCTTTCATCGGCCGAACGGTACATCCAGTACAAATGCACCAAGTCCCTCGTCCAGAAGGTGTGCTCAGCTCTTATCTCCGGTGTGGACACGGTCATTAAGGGTGATGGACCGGTTCGATCCCTTTGTTTGAGTTCGAAGGGGGGGGGGGGGGATTTGGGGAAAACGGGTAAGCGTCCATGGTATCACAGTTGCCACATCAAAGGAACACATGAAGACAGAGCGGAACATGCCGCAGAAAGTCACTTCACCTGCGGCGGTAGTCACTTCCACCGCGGCGGCAGTCACTGCCCCCGCGCCGGTAAATCGGTTAAGCGTCCGACCTTCGATCGTCGACATCGATTGTCGGCGGTTTTCTTATCGGCACATAATGGCTTTTTATTGCTACCGTAGAGCAAGCACATCCCGGTTCAATCTGGAATATTGTAACTAACCAATCCACCGATGAGGGAGCTCATCGATGCTCATCACTTCCTGTATGAAATCCCCCTCAGGTGCTGGAGTTCGTGGACGAGCACGGGAACGAGGTGCTGAACCTAGGTTCATTCACCCTGTTGCCCCAACACGTCGTCAGGCTCATCTTGGCCCGAGATGAACTCAAAGCCGACGAACTCACCAAATTCCAGGTCTAAATTATAATATTATTATTATTGTTACGTTATTTCACATACGCCAGCGCACTTCCGTTTCTCGAAATTCTGAGCTGTATTTTCAAACGCCGATTTTGCTTCCCAGGCGGCACTGATGTGGAGCAAGAAGTACTGCGACAGCAATCCACACATGGATCTCAAGGACGTCGTGTCCACGTTCCTGGAATACATCAAATTCCACCTGATCCCGGCCAGTGTGCTCATGAAGGATGTCCATCCCCTGGGGCTCGTCCCGGACCACATCATCATGAACGCACTCGCTTACCAGGTCTATCAAGTACTGCTTCAGCACTACACAATCCTTTCTTTATACATTTTGCACTTAACACTGACTTCATGTTGAAGAATCGTTTAATCTTCGCTCGAAGAAAATGCCTTAAAAATTAACTGAACAATGAAGTCAATAATGAAAAATGACAACTTGAAATGTGATTTAAAGTTGAAAAAGACGTGATTCCTGTCACAGGCGGACCCGAGCAGCGTGGACGTGAGCAAGCTGTCACCGAACCGCGCCCGAAGGATCCACGGGAGATCCATGTCAGTACAGAGTTCCATGGATCCCTTGGGGAGCAACACGACCCTCAATTCCAGCGAGTACTCGGATCTCGAGAGCGGGAGGGCCAGCTCGGAAAACACTGGCTCTCCGCAGGGACAGTGACTGCCGGCGCGGGGGAAGTGACTACCGGCGCGGGGGCAGTGACTGCCGCCGCGGTGGAAGTGACTACCGCCGCAGGTGAAGTGACTTTCTGCGGCATGTTCCGCTCTGTCTTCATGTGTTTCTTTGATGTGACAACTGTGATACCCACCACACATTTTGATGTTCCCTTCCGTTCGTTGAGCTGTTCATGAAGCACAGGAGAAATATATATGTATTGCTGTTCAAATGGTATGCAGAGATTTCTTGAATCCACAAGAACCGTGAAAAAAGAGAGCTGGTTTCCATGATACCGTCGCTATTCGCAAGACCACCTTACGTTTGATCGTCATAAGGAATTCAGAAAGTGAATGTGCCCTATGACGATCATTAAATGAATCCCCGCCAAAATCTCAAAATTTGCTACACTGCATCTTGCGAACCTGGTTCTGGTCCCGGCATGACAGGGAAAAGTAAGGAGTTCAATTAACCCTAAAAATATACAGTTTACAAATACAAAATTCAACAAAAAGTTTCCAGGAAATTTGAGAGAACATGACATGTCTGTCCGATCAAAAAGTCTGGCAGGGGATCAAGGAACAAAGTGGAACTCAAGCCTCCGGTGAGACTTCATGGAGACTTCATGGCAACTATCTCATTATCGAAGCTGCCCAGGGCTGAAAGGAAATCTGCTCAAATCGGTAAAAAAGACGCGCATATAGAGCAGTTTTCGCTTTGGTCCTTCGCTTCAAGTTCACCATAATTCATATCACTTCCTGTTTGATAACACGCGTGATCCTGATTCCGCTCTGATGCACATACCAAACAGTTTCGATTCCGGCAGTACTTAGTGGAGATTCTCGTGTACAGCTCAGCTCATTTAAATAAGCTGATATCAATAAATAAAATAAGTAAAAAAAAATTAATGAGTATATAAATCTGTAATATTATCCCCTACCCGGATTAATCTCAGAAATCGATGTGAATTCTCGCTCTTACACTGCACGGATAAATAATTCATGTTGGATCGATGCCACGAACATGAAAGCTGTAATTAACCTAACTCCCCTCTGAGTCAATATTTAACTACTTGGTGACAGATTGAAGAGATACAGACACTTACGCCCTGATTCCGCAATGCAGGTGACGCGGTACAGACAACCTTTACGGATAAAAAATACAATGTAATGAGTAAGGTAAAACCATCTAGGTTCGGACACCATAAAATAAATTGTTATAAAACAAAGCGAGGTTACCCTCAGAAGTCCAGTGTGACACAAAAGTCAGTTGACAAATGAGAAAGAACACATTTGCCTAAAACCTTTGTTTTTACTTGGTATTGTATTCAGTCAGCACCTGCCAAGCAAAAACAAAGATTTATAGGCAAAGTTGTTTTTTTTTTTCTTCTCATTTGTTAACTGACTTTTGTGTTGTAGCTCTTCCAAGCTGCGAAGAACTGTTTCTGTGGAAGTTCACCAATGTTTGGTTTTCTAACGATGTACGATATAGCGTCCGAACGTAGGTACTGTCCGAACTTAAATGCTTTCACCCTAATTCCCTGTGAAACAAACCACCAACAGCAGAATTAAAAAAGTGCCTTAATGCTGTTCCATGTCCACACGGACACCTGCAGTTAATAACTAGCAATTCTATGCACTTGAAGTAACGATGGTCATCGCAAGTTATGGCCAACAAGTTCTACACCTAAGCCTTAACATATTGGATGTCACATAACCTCCATTGCAGTCCTGAAAATTAAGACGATCAGGTACTTATTACTAACGTCTTTCAACGTAGAACTAGGACAACACCTGAATACCTTCTTTTCCTATGACCCCTCAGCAGACGAAAGCCACATATTAATATGCAGACATAAAAAAAGAAACTTGCGGAGTCCATCAAACCATAGGTTTATTCCAACAAAGCCCAATCATCCGAATTTTGATCCTGTGCATTCTCCAAAGATCCAAAATTACAGCAGGCTACTGCTTGTGAAGCGATACTACAAGGTCCCTCCCCCCAACCACATACAACCGACAGTGCTCAAGCAGTGAATGCGCCGATACGAGCCTCGATTCCCAAAACCATCCGGCCTGCATCCGGTCCACGCGACCGGAATCAATTGAACTGGGTGCGGGAGTGCGGCATGACCCCTCGAGGCCAACCCGCGGGCCAGTGCACGTTGGGAGCCATCGGCATGGGCGTGTTCACGTAATCCAGACCCGGAATGCCCTGGTTCTGGTTCCAAGGCATTCCTTTGGGAGCCTCCGACGGGGAGACGGTCGTCGGGGTTTCTCCCATTCTCGCGTGACCCGGCACCACGAAAGGCGACGAATTCGCGAAAGCAGACATATTCGTGAAAGACGACGAATTCGCGAAAGACGACGTATTCGCGAAAGAAGATGTATTCGCGAAAGAAGACGAATTCGCAAAAGAAGACAACGAATTCCCGATGGCCGGCGGATCCGGATTCGCGAAACGAGCCGAGTCGTCGGAAACCGCCTTCACCGGCGCCCCCGTCATCGCCGACCACGTGTTGAGCACCGAGGTGGCAGACGGCGCCGCGCCGCGACCGGACGCATGCGACGACGGCCCCGCCTTCCTCGTCGCGTATTGCTTCGTTTCCGCCGTCTGCGACACGGCTTGCTGCTGTTGGACTTTCGACTTGGGAACGATCCCCAGAAAGCCACCGTGCTTCATGATCTCGTGCAGCTTGGCAACTTTCGGCGACTTCTTCGCCTCCAGCTTCTTGATGGTGCTGATGAGATTGTGCTGCTCCTGCCGCGTCAGGCAATCGAAATTTTTAATCAGCGACTCCAGCAGCTCCAGCGACAACTCCTCCGACCCTTCCTGCGAAGCAGCCGACGGCCTCAACCCCGAGGTCGACGGACTGATCTGCGGCTCCTGATACGAGCTCTGCAGCATCGAGAGACCGCCGACGGTCTTCGGCTGCCCGGGATTCAATATGGGAAACACCACAGACCCGGCATTCACTGGCGCCTCCTGCATCGAAACGGCCGCACGAGGCTGCGGCTGCACGACCGTGTTGAACCGCTGCAGCACCCCCTGCAGCACCTGCTGCAGCTCCTCCTCCGAGATGTCCGCCCTTCCCGTCTGAGCCAAGTGATTCGCCACCGCCTCGGCGAGCACGGCCTCGTCGATGCTCGACGGATCGATCGGCGCAGTCGGACGCGACCGCTTCGGTTCGTTCGCCTGGCTCGACGGCAGTGCCGCCTGAACCTTCCGCGCCTCGCGAAGCGTGCGATGCACCTGGTCCAGAGCGAGCCTCGCCGCTCGGTACTTGTTCCGGCTCAGAAGCCCCGTGTCCACGAGCGCCTGAAGTTTCTCACTCGCGAGTTCCAGCACCTCCACGGCCTGCGTGTCGCGGAGCAGGGCGTTCGAGGATCCTTCGCAGGACGTCTCCATCCTCCTCGCCTGAATCAACAGACTGCTGATCTTACTCGACAGCGAACCGAGATCCGTGTCCAGAACGATGAGAAGACGCAGGGCCTCAAAGACCAGCTTCTCGTACGGCCGCGTCATCTCCCGACTCCTCTCGCGAGAGGCCCCTCTCCGCTCCGGCGACGGCCCTCGGGTCCCTCGAGACGGAGCCCGCTTCTCCCTGCGACGATGGGGAGGCGTGAGCCGCTCCGGATCCCTCGGCATTCCCTCGTCCCCCGAACTGATCCTGTCCAGTTCCTCGTCCGGGATCTGCTCGATCTTCACGCGTTCGAACTTCTTCTTCTTCGCCTCCTCGGAGAGACGCAAGCTCGACTTCTTCGGGTGCACCGGCTCCTCCGGCGGGACCGCGTACCCGTATCGATTCAACAGCTCCCGTTTGTGAAGCTCCATGTCTTCCTTCTTCAGCTCCTTGCTCCGCCTCTGCGTCCAAAAGACCGTCCACTCGGCCTTGAAGTCGTAGCTGCCCGGGTCTCGGCCCGTGTTCGCCAGTTCCTTGTACCGCCGGGACCAAAACGCCTCCCATTCCTTCGCGTACAGGGGATGGTCCTCGGCTCGCTTGTCGTAGATCTCCCAGCGTTTCTCGTGCTTCTCCATCATCACCACCTCCTCCCTCTTGTAGCGATCGTACTTATCTTTCTCCTTCGAGAACGGGGACGGAGAATGGTGACGGCGCTTCCGATGGGAATACTGGTGCTCGTGAGACCTCGACCGGGAATTCTCGTGCTTCGGATGCCGCGAATGGTGCTGGTGGGCGGGCGGCTCCCGGGACCGATCCGACCGGTGCTTCCTCTGCCGGGATTCCGGCGACGACGACGAGCTTCCGGACAACTGGCGGTGCTTCTTGTGGCTTTCCCTCCTTCCGGGGCTCTTGCTCCGAGCGGCATGGTCTGAAATCGGATGAAGATCTCTCGCATGCATCACAACACCTCGTAAAAACTTATTGGAATGTTAGATTTTATTTCTAGCATATCACTCAAAACAATAGCTGGTATTAATTCCTCAGTCCAGGGAAGCAACTCCAGAAAGGTAACATATTAAAAATAAATTCACTGGTCACTTCACTAAAATAGCGTAAATACTGCCACCGCGAAACCCAAGCTGGTGTTGACGTATGAGAGGTTTGCTTACCAAAGATCCTTTATTTTTTTTTTAGGACGGGGACGTGAACGCATTACTAGCCGTCCAAATTCCAGATTTTTTACGGGCGTTTCCGCTATGCTTCACAGAACTGCAAAACTGGCAACGGGCTTCCACAAAACTCCACGTGCGCGAACGACGGTCAATATGAGGCATCGAAGGAATCTTCCGACTCAGTGATATGGTGCCTTCTGGTGAACCCGCAAATCCCCCGATATCAAAATTTTATGTATCGAAATTAAATTAAGTTTGCATGAGGAATTTTATGATTTCATTAGAGATGAGGTGAAGGAGGGACATCCCCTTATTAACCATATAGATAGAGAGAAACTGAAGACGTCGCAGGCTAGACCAGTGGCATTCTTCACGATTCTAATTTGTGAAGAACAACCTTCGACCGAGAAGTGTAAATACCCATTTTACAGCCTAAAGGTCCGAAGACCCAACGAAAGGTGCCAATAAATTTGGTACCATCCTCAGTGCCACCTAAAAACTGACCCATAGTCATTCGACGCCGTAGCGAAGATCACGTGACTGTCAAGTCATTCCTGATTGGTGGATATTCTCGTCGCGATCATGTTCCCGAGAGAACAGCTGGATGAACCCCTCCATATCTTAAAAGCCTTCCATGTGCGTTTTAAAATTGCTGGTGGCCGGATCTATGACGTCACTAGTTCTACAACCATTCCCGTCCTCTCAAAAATGAGTAACCCAAACTCCCGATTCTCACAAGTACAATGCTTACTGATTCGGGGTTAAAATACTTTTCTTCCGTATTGCTAATGGCAACTTAGGTATTCTTTATGGCAATAAACCACATTTAATATCTTTAATTAAAGTATTCGAAGTTAGATCAAAGAGAATGCGAAAGAAAACCAGAGGCAATGGCTGTGAAATGTCCACTCGTGGATTTCTGACAGTTCAAGAATGTTAGGAATAAGAATGTGAGTTTAGCGACCAGTACAGTAAAGCTTTGTGGCTGCATTTACTGTAGATAAGATGCCCTGTCGAACAGAGAACCACAAACAACTATTCGTAAACAGTGATTTTCTTCAAAGCCGTGGGGTGATTTAATATGAGCAATCGACAAAGCTTAAGGCTACATGAGGACCGATCTCTCTCCTTCATCTGGCTCTTCTAATGTTCTTAGTTACTTCATTTCTACCAGGATTACAGAAGGAGTCAGAGTGTCACGCTGTGCACCAGTCCATCTTGACACGTGAAAAATAAAGAATGCAAATGCACAATGCATTCACATTTGCACAGCACATTCAGTCCACATAACTGGAGCTGAGAAAAATAAAGCTCAGAGGGTAACTCCGTCAACCCATTATAAAGGAGCTTCATATCATGGAACAACTCGCCGAATCACGAATGCTTCCCTGTATCAAAAATAGGTTTAATGACGAAAACCCCATCTACAGTCTTATGATGCCAATCCAAATAGAAGCAATTGTAGACCCCCATTCTGTGGAACTACAGGATTCAACATGTCATTTAGTCATTAAATATTAGCAAATGGAATTTTCCAGTTAGCAAATCAACAGAGTCATCCCGTCTGAGAGTATTCAAACATATAAGGCTTGAACTTGTAGATGATCCAGCACAACACCTGTTGCAGAAGACCATCGGTACGGGTAAAACCAACCAAAGTCGGGCAAATAAACGCAGGAGGAAAACAACGAACTAATGTTTCTGACTTGTCCTCCTCAACTGGTTTTCCCTTTTAAGCAGTGCTTCTCGTTGTGAATGCAACTCAGAAGTCTGAGCAGTTATCCTCATTGTAAAGTATCAAGGCCTCCAGCTGACGAGAGGGTGCATGGGTGGCATGCAGAACATGTGCTCACGGCTGCATGCTGAGGGGGAGAGACAAGACATCTCCATTAGGCTGACTCCTCCATGTCAGAGAGAACCCAGCCCCTTCCCTCATTTCTATCCTCATCAGCTTGGCAGCCAGGAGTTGGGGATCCTAATCCCGATTAGGACCACTAGCTTCCTCCCTCATTAACACTTTCTCAGATGCTGTCTATATCAAGGACAGGTTGTCTGACGGGGAGTCATCGTATCCTATACAAAATAATATATTTTTCTTATCATTTTTGACCCGTCCAACAAGAGAGATGTTTTTCATGGAAGACATGACCTACTTGGAAAAAATTAATCGTTGTGAATCTGGGTGTGGCCTTGGCTTGCAAACTGTGCAGCCAATTTATCACAGTCATATCAAATAAATAGTTTTTTTTTTTTTTAGAAACAAGTCTTTCCTAATAAGAATAAAAGAAAAAAAGAGGTTGTTCGTGTGACAGTTTGGGCTTGAGTTGAGTGTCTTTCGATGCAGGCTTTCAACCACACTCAAAGGCACAATACTGCTCTAAACTTCAAGAATCTTCAAATATCAAATGACTGATGACTCACTTTGACATTTGGTTTCCAAAAACATCAAGTAGCAAATTCATCATTAAGTAAATTTTATATTGATAAACTCGTAGTAAGGCACAGCTAAGAGGATGGTACTCCCACATTTGTGCCAACAACCAACCATTCCTTTGCATGCAATCAACTCAAATACTGTTGCATTGTCCTCCCATCTTAATTGTTCTTGTTCTATATTTTATATGCATCAGAAATGATGGTACAATCAAAGGAGGCTAGTTCCTGGACTGGGATTCACAAAGTTTGCTTTTCCATGCTGTTGGCTTGGTTCTTCGCAATCCAACAGCTTGGTTAAGCCCCTGAGCAAATGAAACTTTAATTTCACATAGCCAGCATATTCATTCACTCTAATGGAATCAGCATCAGAATAAAATAAGCAATAGCAAGTACAGATTTGAATTTTCATTTTTCAAAACAGTACCAACTGAAAACTAGTCTGGAAAGTGAACAACTTCAAACCAGACTCAGTGTATGTGTCAATTAGAACTACCATAAGGCAGCTAAGCAACAGAATAGCCTAGGAGCTTCCTGCACTCAGCCAACAGGAGCAACTTGTAATTTTGTCCTATAGCATGCTACTTCAGCATGCCCTATGGCTATGTCAATGAAACCTAGGACTTACCTCTCTTTGAGGCAACCTCCCGGTCATTCTTTTTCTTCTCTTCCTTGGAGCTTTTCTGTAACAAGACTTCAGGTTCACTCTCTGATGAAGACTGTGCCGTTTTCTCCTTTGCACGTTCATAGTACGATTTCACGCTCTCATCACGTGTCACATCCTGGCGGAGGTTTGCCAACCGGATTTTGCTGCACACACACAATGGTGAAGAATTTCTTTTAAAGGGGATTCCATTTTTGACTGCCTCTTGACTCATGGTTATATGTCATTCAGCTTTTGGAGGAGTTTCATATGACTTGAAATAACCTATCAAAGAATATGGTAGTCTAGTAGGGAATAGAAAAATATGGGCCTGCTCTCAGAAACACCTCTCACCAGATGCTGAGTGTAGGCCAATTAATCCATATTTTCATACATTCTTGTGAACATTACCACTAAATCAAACAATCCATACAAACTGTTGTGGAGGATTAGGATGGATCTTGGAAGGCCAAGGCTCAAATAGACCTAGGATACACCTAGTCATTCCTATATGCTCATACTCCCATCCAAGTCTGGAGGAGTACACCTTAGGTTTAGTAAGACTAAACAAAGCCAAGCATAGTATGTCATTACATTGGAAACAATGTAGGCTAAGAATGGCTGAGTTAATGTCATACATTATCTGCAACCCTATTGTACTGGATGCAATATGTGAATCATCTTCCTGTCATGAACTATATGCAGAGATATTATATTACAGCAAGGCTTCACCTAACCTTGGAGCTAGCAATGATGCACTTTTAGGAAATGAATTTACTTATTTACTTAATATCAACATGAGCAGTTTCACTATGAACTTGAATACTTAATAAGGTCCCAATTGCTGAGTTAGAAGCTAGAAGTAAATCATAGGGGAGGCAAAGGATCAGATGAATCCAACAGGCTCAATTGAGTGAGGTAGGGAATACCTTGAGGAAGATGAGAATCTTTAAGCACAATTCCAAGTAAGATTAAAGGTACCTCTTTAACTTTCTTCCTATAATGTCCATGCTCTTGCTACTGGGACCTCTATGTACACGATCTCTACCCATTTACCTCAAAATTTATTTAAATGCATAAATTTGCTGAACTTTTAATCAACTCCCATAACTACAAAAATTCTTGAAGAATGAGTTTCTCAGAAGTGAGACAGGGCTGGCCAAGGACTAAATGAAGAATACATTATAAGATAGGTGGATCAGTTCTAGAAAGGGTAAAGGAAATGGAAAGCAAGGGCTCCTGCCTTCCCCTTAGTTTACCTTCTTGAGAAACGATTCAGATAACTTGTAGCCGATAAACTATCCTCACCAATGCATCTCCTATTCTTCTCTGGTATGATGACAGCCACAGGATGAGACAGGGGAGAGTCACTATCAGCCAGGGTTCTTCTGCACTTCTTTCTACGAGGTTCTCATGTATACACCACGATGCCTTGCTTATTACTGATTGTATGGGATGATTATTAACCTTATCATCTCTCTCCTCTAGACTACACTACAAATAATATAAAGAATATCCATACTTTCTGCATGTCTTATTGATTTAATGATTAGTTTTATGCAAGGGAAGTAAATACCTAGGTCCAAATACGAGCCAATATCCAAGGTGCTTCAAAGACAAAAGGTCCATTGATGTGACTTGTGTCATGGGTCCCAGTAACTGCTGCACTTTGGCAAGCAGCCGTTTTCATAGCGATTAGGCAAAAAACCTCAACACGATCCATTATGTTGTTTACTTCACCCAATGCAATGGTCATTTGGTATTCATGCCTTAAAACCTTGACTGTTAAGCTCTGTGAATTGCTATGGTTCTGTCAACCACACTGACTGACATGGGAGTCAATGCATTAGCCTACAAAAAGGGGTGCCAATTGACCACATAAAAAGTGAATCTTGTGGTGTGATTTTAATTTTTGTTTCCATGAAGGTGGCCTTGACTGCTAATAGTACATTGTTACCTTGTGACATTAGATCTATAATGCAAGAATAAATGTATCACATACCAAGTCTGAGTGAAATGGCAACACTAAGGCCTTTACATAGAATTTCCAGGTTGATGACAATGGATGCCCAATGATGTAATTGCAAGCCTGAGATAACATGCATTCAACATGCAATATTCTTTTATTAGGGAATTCCCATACTCATGCCATACAAATGAATCAATCCTAAATTGTTAATTCCCTCCAACACTGCGATGCTCAACATTCACATGCAAATTTTTCGGAGGCAGCAACTTCATCAAGGAAGAGTAAAGAAAGGCTAAAATAGATGGCAGCACAGTGTGCTAGCTATGGCCCCCTTATCATGGCAGGTACTTTCAATCGAGCTTGAAACACAGGCCTTAACTATGGAATATTTCCTAGCTTTGCACTCCTGAACCAGATATGATATGTCAATGAAGGAATTGCAAATTTGCCATCTGAAGTTGTAATGATTGTAAAAATTAAATGAGTAACTAATCAAGTTGAGTATAAACATGACTTGAACCATTTGTCCTGAGGTTAATCTCAAACCTTTCCCAATAAAAGGTCTGAAGCCTTTCAGCTGTTCAAGGATAGCTAATTTTCCTCAAGTTTTTAAGCACCTTCATCAGCTATCAAGAAATTTCATAAATATGACAATTCCATCTTCCACTCTACCATGAATCTTGGTAGAGTATGTTCTTGCTAATTACTCATGGTGATGCACTTGAACTTTGGTCTGTGACAGAAGGCCCACAAGAGGCATATTGTAGATATAGGTCAAGGAATATGTGCTCTTCATGGTACAAACATTATGGTTATATACTGTATCATAGGCCTATTGAACATTTAAGTCTCAACTTTATCACCACAAATGAGTGCCAAATTTCAGTGAGATCAGGTGAGACTTGAGAGAGAGATGGATTAAATGAAGTGTGAATCTTTGCAGGGCACTTCAAATTACCCTGTTAGGTTGCTATTGCAGCCAGATAGACATAATGATGGATCCAGCTTAGACCTATTGTGGGTGTAACACAACTAGACACAGTCAAACAGGGCTCTGCAGATCCAGCCCATGTGTCTGGTAATAGGGTAGGCTATAAACTAACCAGCTTAGATACAGTATCTAGGCCATAGCATTTTCAGATTGACTTTTTCTTCTATCCCATTCAATCCCTCGTACTGCTGTTGAGGAGCTCCTTGAGACATGCAGCGAGTGCAACCATCACTAACGGCTGAATTAAGTCAGACGTGTAAAGTGAACTCGATCTTCAGATGAGAACCACTACTTACAGGGCACATGAGAAGACATGAAGATTGCATAAATGGGAGAGGGGGGATCAAGGGGAGAAGTCAACCAAAAGAAAAAAGGATCACAAGACGAGTGCAGACTGCTGCCATCCAATGAGGATGAATTCTATAAGAATCCTCAATGAGTAGGAAAACCAGTACCTTAGCACTTATCAGCAATAACAACAACTTACCAGTCAGATCTTGTCTATAAGAAGTAGCCAAGAGTAAACAAGTAGACCAAAGCTGTACAGTTCAGATGGGTTTATACTTGCACCCTATGCCAAGACAGACATGCATGTATTCTTCCTCATACATATTATCATATAAAGCCAGTAGACTAAATAAATTTCTAGTTTGAAAAAACCTTACACCTGGTAATATGTAAATACAAAATACCAGCCTTATTTAAACTTAGTCTAGTGACACTCCAATGTCAATACTGGATACACAAGTGGAATAAGTCCCTCAGCCATATCTAAGACATGCTTTGCTGGTCTCACACCTACCTTATAACAAATATGAGAAGCAAACTCACATCAACTCCTTGTTCCTGTTGTCTTTGTTTTGGTTTTGATTTGCACCTGAAAAGCAAGAGATACATAAATCAGTCTTCATTCTCAGACTTTCTCCCAACAAAGACATGTACAGTCTGATCATGAAGGAATTCCATTTCAGAGATAGATCTTCCATGAAACTATGTCAGGAGGCTTCCTTTATCTTTATCTATTGACACCAAAATTAAAGGTATTGACCTCTTTATTATACACTGAAATTTCTTTATGATTTATACCATACATCAACAAGTTACATCAATACACTACATCAGGCTTGGAGGTTTTGAAAAGACTCACTTAAATCTGATTACCATTACGCAAAATTACATAGACCAGATTACTGTAATTTTGGCCCCAAGCTATTGAGCATGAGAGCATAGATATTAAGAAGTCAAACTTTGAAAGTTAAAATCTCCTTTTCTGCATGGCATGGAATATCCACACACACATTCCATTGACAGAATGAAGTCATTGGATACTTAATGTCTGCTGCATTAATTTCCTGCATCTCTATCATTTTAAAAATTCCATTTCTGATACATCCAAAATGTCACCAAATGTCTGTAGGAACCAGCAGTGAAACTGAACCTGGCTGCCAGTGCAACTGTGCCATCCCTGGTATGTCCTATAAATCATTCTAACACATCTTGACTAACCATTTCAACAGTGTTAAACTCTGACAACAATCAGAACTTTTCACACACAGAGGGCTCTCACTTTGGGCAAGGGAGATTGTAGGTCTCAATCAAAGAAAAATTCCCCTCAATGTGATCATTTGCCACCAAAACTACATGCACCCTGTTCTGACTATGCACATATTGCTCTTTCCTTACCTGTTCATACCATGATTTCTCCAAGAATACAATCAGGATATATAAACGTCCCCATTGCAGAATAGTGGGTCCAGGTGCAAACGACTTGTGCAATTGTGGGAATATGGCAGATGCCTTAATAAGCTTCCCCATCCCCCAAAGACCACCAGCAGGAACATATGGGTGGGGGTGCAAAAGTAGTGAGACTTGTGCTTCTGTTGTCTTTCTTTTTTTTTTTTCTGTCTCTCAATAAATGGAACTACAGGTGGGAAAAATGTGCATCAAGGCAGGAAGACTACATTGAAAAATAGAGGGTCTATATTAGGACAAAGGTATAAATAAAGTCCTGCCCTCATAATTACGAAGTCTCACTACCTTTGCAACACTACTCAACAACACTACGTACTACACTTCTCTAAGCAGTTCTCTTATATCCTAAAATATCATTATTGTGAACTTACATGATGAAACTTTAAAAATGTAAGCATTCCTGATGCAACCCTTCTTGATTTGACTGTTAGTTCAAAGCAAAAACTGTGAAGGCATAGAAAACCCATAGCTCTGAAAGAACACAACTCAGCAACCGAATATTGCTTGGAAAAATAAAAGAGTCTGAAACATCTCAGGTCAGTAAAGATAAGAGTTTTAAGATTAAGGCTTTAACTTAATGATGACAGACAATAATGAAAACACACTTCCACAGGTTAAATGTTCCAAGAGAGACTTTTCAACACACGCCCAGCATCTAAAAGCACTTCAAGAGAATACTTACCTATAGAGACTCGTTTATCCCACTTTCCAACCAAGTGGCTTGGTGGTTCCTTGGCAATGTCCTCTTGATGCTTCTGTCGGAATCTATCGTTTGAAAAAGATAGGAAAAACAAGATAAAGTCAAATGGTACATCCCAACTAATGGACTGAGACAAATAATAATTTAAAATCTACTTAGAAGTGCATTACTCTTTTCGGTGGTAGAAAAATAAATAACATCAATAGATGAGCTGGTTCTATTGAGGGCTATTAGGGCAATTAACAGTTGGTGGCGGAATCTCCACCAAATCACCCATCACAACTCAGATGGATGCAACAAGGTGGCAACATCATCTAATTTCTAATGTATCTTCTGAAATCATGTTGCCAAGTCTGATCAGAAAGAAATGGCCTAAGTATACTTTCAACTGAAGTTGCCCCATGAAAGCATAGAAAAGAAATGTTCCAGAAAGAAAAAAAAAAAAGTAGCTAACATAGATAAGTTCATGTTGATAAGTCGGGGACACAAAACAAGATTCAAAGGTATCACCTTCGCTCACAATTATGAGACAGAAGAAAACATTTTTAAAAATCTAAATACTGGAGAAAATCAATTTAATCAAGTAAAGGCTCTTACTATGCTTAAATTTTCATTTGTTTTTTGGTATGTCTACAAGCCATTTCAGTGGTAAAATAAATAGGCCCATCAATATAATCTAAAAAAACGAACAAGAGTAATACCATGCAACATAAATGAAACATCATGTTGAATCTCATCTGTCGCACGCCTAGGTAATTTCGTACAACAGAGAATGTCAATAGTGTTTTAATACACTCATGACAAAATATCTTGCAATAAGGCAGAGGATATCTTTCCTCTTCCCTGCAGGAGTGCAACACTGTTGCAAAGGTACGTTCAGCTTTATGATTCCTCTAAATAAATGAAATATGATAGGTGATACATGATGGACAAAAACAAGGGAGAAGACCACTGCATGCCTCATTCCAAAACAAAAAAGGGGTGGGAGGGCAATTGACATGACTGAAGGGTTAAATAACAGTCTCTTGCTCAAAGTCCATGTAATGTGAGCAAAAGAGTCATGTATATCTACTTAAGCACTTCAAAGACAGTGTCCAACATGAACTGCACCTTTCAATTTCAGAGCGGATGAAAGGATTGGAAGGGCTGGTGGGATCAGTGACCTCTTCTGGTTGCATCACAGGTGGTGCCTGTTCCTCAACTGCACCAGGGGGAGGTGGCTCTAGAAGATTTCTCTTCTGGAAATCTACTCTGTCTCTCCCTGCATGTGAAGGCAGTGGAACTTTTGTTACAGGTTTGAACTCTGCTTTCATGGTAAAAGCAGAAAAACAAAATATGGCTTCAGAGACAATTCAAAGGTATCAATCACCATCAAGCACTCCTGATGGATGAATCATGGGTGACTTTTGGACCATGACTGGGGTAGTCATCCTCGCTGCAACAACAGCAGGTGCTTGTGGCTGAAGCACAGGTGGTTGCATTGCTGGTGGTGCTCCAGGAGGAGGCATAAAATTCCCTTGCGGACCAGGAGGGCCAGGTACCATCATTCCAGGTCTAGGGCCAGGTACCAGCATTCCTGGTCGAGGGCCAGCTGGTGGCAATCCAAACTGTGGTCCAAAGTCTGGGGCAGGAGGGATGGCAAATTCTGGTGGTGGACCCATTGAGAAGTCAGGCCCTGGAGGCCCCATAGGGTAATCAGGGCCTGGAGGTCCCATTGAGAATTCGGGGCCCGGAGGTCGCATTGGGAAGGTATGGCCAGGGGGTCCCATTGGATAATCAGGACCTGTGAATATAGAGCCCTCCAATCACATGTAAATGACAGCAAATTGAGTTAGAAATCCACAATTCCATTTTCACAGGTATTACTTTGAAATAGATTGCATCCATGCATCATTACTGCAGAGCCTCATGGAACATCATGTTAATATAATTCACTTTTACTCTTAGGTGTAAAGTGAGAGAAGTTGCCACTGCACCTGGTGGAATCATAGGGTATTCTGGAGCAGGGGGTCCAGGACCCACTGGGAATTCCATACCACTGGGGCCAGGAGGTCCTGGGTTCATATACATTGGCATAAGAGGCATCTGTGCATGGAACTGATCTGGTTCCCTCCTGGTTTCATTCCCACCCCTGACTCTGCTGCTCTTCGTCACATGGAATGATGGTTTCGGCGACAGGGACTTCTCGGGATCAAACTTTTTAAAGTGGAAATCCTCTGTCTCTCTATGCATAAGAAATTACAGAGACAAGGATGATTAGGTCAAAGTTGATGAGATGGTTATGAGTATCTGATTCCAGCTAGTGAACATGTCATTGAGAGTAAACTTTAATGGCTGGTAAAGGTCAAATTGACAGCAGAAACTTCCAAGGAATTCTCAATATGAATTGTTTTCAATTTTGAATACTCAATGGTCAATATTTCTCTCTCATTTTAACAAAGCTTTGGAGACTAGACTATTGAGCATGTTACACTTGACAAGGATAGGACAAGGATGAGAAACTCACTTATAATGTGGGACTCTTTCTATTGCCTCCTGAATCTTCTCAAGGTTGGGCTGTAACACAGTGGATTTGATCTGGTAGACTTGCATCCTCCCAAAGTGTTTTTCAGCTCGGGCACACACCTCCTCTAATGCATTGTGCATCCCTGCACTCCAAGTATTTGGCTTCTTCTTAAACTTGTCAGCAAGGGATGGGAAGAACTTTTTCTAAAGACACAAAGGATATCTCATAGCTATGAGGTACATGGGAATGACAGTCTGTGCACACAAGAGCATGAAGTTACCATGTAGGTAAGCCTGTGCTGACTCCCCATCATATGGGAAGTGAGAACATTTCGACTAGTGGACTTGGTGCAGAGGAGGCAGTTGTACAACAGCTCCCCACTGGGACTGACCACCTCCAAAACATAGTCAAGACCTGAAAGAGTTGAATCAATATGTTGATTTAATTAATATTTAAAAAAGGCATTTAACCTATGATCATGATGATGGGAAGGAGTAGATAATATGCTGCCAGTAAAAACTAATAGTCAAGAAAAAAAGGAAAGCAGTCTTAGCCATGCTGGAAATATAAAGGAATTGCTTCTATATGGCAATTTTAGCCTCTGGAGGTCCCACTCCTATCAAACACCAAGTGAAACATAACAATTATCCTACGATACTTGACTGAACGTTCACAAGCCTTGTAAAACCTGTTTGAGAAAGATAGCATTCTTGTAATCAGTGGAAAAATGATTTCCTAAATATATCAACTAATGGATAATCATAGAGAATGTTTTTCCAAACCAATATCCTGCAGCCTGAGGCATTACTAAGGCATATTTATGATTTCATCACAGTTTTGGGGAATCAATCCCATGCTATCCCAAAAGCACCTCACAAGTACCATTTTCAGGAAAAACATATGACTCTTGCATGCATCAAGTCAATTGAGTCAAGGCATATAAAGGTGAAGAGAATCCAGTCTTCAGTGCAATAATTATGAAATTTGCCTTGACATGGATATTGGGTTTTCTGACCAGGGTGCTTCTGCATTACCACCTTGGAAGTGCAGCAGGGGGAACATTCGGCACAGCTATATGAATGCAGAAATGTCATTTTTGGGATAAAGAACAAATTGGAACTATGATGACTTCCATCGAACATAGCTCTCCCCAATTATGAGGGGCAAGTACCAAGTCAAAGACTAATGGAATTTGGGATGCTCCAACATACCAACAAGAGGTTTATGGGTGAATGTCTCCAGGAAAGGCTGGATGATCGCAGTGGTCTTCTCACAGAATGGCTGGAGGGGGAGAGGCACACAGGACTCCTCAGATTCTCCACTTTCATCTCCCTCTTTCTCACCATAATATCCATCCCCAACTGGGTTATCCATCTCATCTGCAAGCTTTGAATTGACTGTGGAAACACAAGAGATTCATTTCTTTTGATCTTAACCTTTTGCTTCCTTCCAAGAGTGCCTTTTGGCTAACTTTGAACCCAGATGTGCAACAGAAAACAGGGTAATCACACATTAAAAGTAAGGGAGCATATGGGTGGTTCCCTAAGGCATAAATGTCACCCATTAATTGTAAACCCAATTCTTTGACTCTCTTTTCCCATACTTTTCTCAAATAATCAATCACCTCATTCCTTCTGTTCCAGTCTAAAACTAAGCAGTCACTAGCAATCAATCCAATGTTCTGCAGGTCAAATGCTACTTCACTTTACTTTGCTCTTTTGCATTCTCAATCAAGCTTTTGAGCAACAAAATTACAACACTTTCTTTACAGATTTGAAAAATCTTAAAATCCTTTGTTTCTGTTCACACCCAAGCAGTTCCTCTTTCTGCTGCTAGATAGGAATGACAATCAAGGAAAGGGTGAAGATCCAGATTGGTAATTGAATTCACATCTCCCTCTCTAATCATTATGAGGCTTAGGGTGACAAAGTACTGAATGTAAATGAAATTTGATTTAAAGCTCACCATGAAACAGGAAGGCAGCAGATTCCTTGCTGGACAGCATTTTCTTCTTCTTGTGATTATGGCTGTCCTTGTGCAGATCAAATTCCCCGAGTCCATTTATGTCCTTCTGGCAGAGCGCACAGTAAATGGACAGAATGCCCCCATCCTCTCTGAACACACGATAACTCTTGATCGTTTCTCCGGAGGAGAGTGTGACGGTTTCGTTCAACTCGGGACGCTGGAGCTTTGTTCCCTGTACAAAAGCAGGTAATATGCAAAGCTGCAATATGCAAGAATCTTCTACACAAGCAAATGAGTCAGCAAACATTGAAGAATGTCTGAGCTACATCATAGGACAAGGGAGACAATCATTTGCTTTCCCAGACCCACTTAGTCCGTAATTTCCTCTCTCTCAACAACAAAAAACTTTTCTACTCGATGAATACCAACAGCATCGACATCATCCACAACCATACTTTTTGGCTCAATAACCTCCAAGAAATCATTAAGATAGCCACCCTTCTATCCTCATCCATCAAGACATGAGAGATATCATCTATTCTCAAATTGGGCACATCAGACTCTCCCACAGGAAACCTCTCTTATTATAACAAAGTGGACATTATGCAAGCACTCCATCTTGCCAAAGCAGATTACATTCAGACTTTGCTAAGAACAGGACAGGGAGGACCTTGTAATTTAATGCCATGTCTCTGTCTAGACCCTTCACCAGAATTCATCTTTTCTTCACTTGTGTTAATCAAGTAAGACAAATCCAATAATCCCTGCATTGTTTCAGGCCTTATTATTCCCAGTCCAAACCAAGTTATACATGCATGTGCACATAAAAACCTCAAAATCTCTCAATGCTCACTATTTCCTGTTTTCCCCAACATTGGCCGAGTTACATGGCAAATTTTGGCAATAGTGTTCTGACTACTCACCCAATCCTTTTCCTCATCTTCTGTGGGTGGATTATTGTCTGCCATTTCCTTTAGCATACCCAAGACTCCAGCAACACCTCCGATGTGAGAGGATGTCACCTGGCTGCCATCATCATCATCATCATCCTCATTGTCAGCCTGGAAAAAGGAAAAAAAAATTCAGGTCAACAGCATAACAATGGGCCTGGATGATCGATTGTTTCCACATGTTTGTGGGACAGGTAAGAGGATGAAACAGATCAGAATTGAAGACATTAAAAAATTTGGTGCATATTTTTCATTAATTTAAGGTAAAGATTTGAAAAAAACCTATTAAAAAAAACCAGAACCAACTATTAAAAAAGAAATACAAAGCTATTACAAAGAATAAATGTCAGCATGAGCAAATACCCTTGAATTTCCTTAAATTATACCCACCTTCTTCCCTTTCCACTTATTCTTCTTCTTCTTCTTGTTTGGCAAACCAATTTTGAGAGCCTGCCCTGATTCCCCGGAGCCTGTGCTTGCACCCTCTTGAGTGCTTGATCCACCTTCTGGTTCTTTGCCTTTGGGCTCGGCATCTGCAGACGCAGGAGTGTCCTCTCCCGGAGGAGCCTCGTCCGATGGGACGTCAGGCTGCGCCGCGCCGCTGTTTCCTTCTCTGGGGCCTTTGAGCTCTGATTCCTTCGATTCCCCCTGACTCATAGCGAGACCTTGCTTCCCCTTCTCAATTTTCGAGTTTGCCTGTCACATATCAAGAAGAAAACCCTTGAATCCAAAGATTTGTCAAACAACATCCATCAGCAAGACCATGTAGCTTATGGCAGACTTCAGTCCCTGCTGAAAATATATAGGGTGAGCCATAAGAAAGCTTGTCTCCTAAATGAATACACAGTTAGAATCTTTCACTGATAGGTTTATCATCGAGCCATCTCAACAGTGAGCAAATGTAACCATATACGAGATGTTAAAACAAGCAAAAATAACATCACGTAACATAAATAACAAACCAAAGTTATCAGAATAACCAGTATAATAATCAGTATAATGGTAAACTTAAACTTTTTAAAACTTATTTGAGGGCCCCCCCATATATTTTTATCTAGTCTTGAGCAGAGAAACAGAAGTTAAGCATGGACATCTGCAAAATAGAAAAGCCATTACTCCCCTGAAGGTCTCATTATTTCCTTTTCAACCATTACATGAAACCTATTCCTCTTTGGAAACAAGGCTTGACTATCATGCAGAGAGAACATTTAAAAAGCACTCTGAATTCTTCCACAGGCCAAAGCTCACAGAAGTCTCCTGAGGTAACACGGCCACATAAATGGTATCCCACCAGAACCTACCCTTCAGCTAAGTGATTCTCCCTCCCTCTCCTCCCTGAATCGTGAGATCTCCTGTATGCTAACCCACCAACAGTAAAGTTCTCAAATATCTTCCAAAACTAATCAATTTGTTGCCCAGCTTGCAGGGACATCAAGCCGAAAAACTCTGGTCAGAAGTGGAAAGAAATGCACCAAAAATGAGTTAAACAAATTCAATTCAATTATTCCCTCTCACTTTTCTGCCCTAGTGACCAACACTCAATTAGGAGAGGGGAGCCAAATGTCCAGTTATCTATACTAAGCAGGAAAAAAAAAAGCAAGGATCATGTCCTTCACTGAAAAGGGCAAGTCCAGGCCACATATAGGCTTGGACTGGTGAGTAAACATAAAGAAACTCGAAATCTCAATCACTTGCTCTTCTGGATTTGACAGAATCATGTCATATCCAGTTGATTCAAATTGACATACAATATTTAAAAAAAACGAGACAGGCCTTTGTCAGATCCAACGAAAATACTCCAGTGAGAATGGTGCAGTCCCAAGCAGCCTGATAATGCATCGAGATATCTCAACATTTTGTAAATTGGTTCTATGCTTCTCGAAGCTGAACAATAAAAGCAGCATGGCAAATAGAGGTTTCAAGACAACAAATCCACTATTTTTAAAAGTACAGCAGTATCAAAAACTATTTTCAAACTTCCTTCAGAAAACACTAAACTGAAACTAAAAATTACATGCAAGGTACTTGGAATTCACGAGAATACAGTGAAATATTATGCTGATTGTGCAAAAAAGTAAAACAATGCATAGAGCCCCTTTGAAAATGCAGTTTAACTTCACAAAACCGAGCAGGGGTTGGAAATGCACTCACTCCCCGGGGAAGCTCGGAAAATGCGCACGACAAAAAGTTGGCACGATGATGCAGAACATTCCAAAAGGCTAAACGCTCCCCCGTGCATTAATAGACATCAAGTCGTTTGTTGGACGGAGGAATGCAAATTTGAAAACTAACGTGATGCACAGCTTTGTCTGCAAAACGAATGATCTTCCTGAATGTAACAGGTTCCAGGCCCAAATCGGTGGAGGCCTGGTGGCAGAGATTGAAGTAACGTATGACGGGGCAAAGAAGTTCCAACCTCTTGCGAAGTGGCTCGACGCGATTACACGTGCATGCGGCGTAAAAAGCGGCTTACGCGTTGCCACAACTGAAACATGGTGCTATGCGCAGTAAAATATTGAAATCAAGGCACGTGAGTCATATGGTTAAGCCCTTTGTAATTCGTTTGTCCTTAGTTTAACTTCATACTGCTCATAACGAAAGGCCAAACCATATCCCCAAACATATTTATCTGTATAAAAAAAATCTAAGACTTATAATTTTTAAAGTAAAATAAATAAAAACAACCCAATTAGCGAAACTGGGAGGTATTAACGTATGTTAGGCCCAAGCCCAATCATGTCGCAGAAACCTCGAGAGTTCCGCGTGTGCAAAGTAATCCGCAATCGGAACTCACCTGAAGTGTCACCCGCGTACCTTCAACCAGGGCCTAAGCGTGCATGCAAAAAAAAACTCGAAGAAAAGTAAAATACGTCACTGAGCCGTGCGACCGAGGAGCAGCCATGTTTCCAGTGCTGGCGCATCGGCCGACCGGTCGGACAAACTTCCAAGTTGGAAGGATCACTGGAGGGCGAATGGACGAAAAACAAGGAACGAGATACCTCCACGTACCTCCTCGCACGGTGTTCTCCCACCAAGAATCCAGTCTTGAAGCGCTATGAAGGAAAGACTCGAGAGCGCAGCCTCCCGAGAGGTATAAAACGTGGTTTACTGCGCCTCCATGACTGTCTGAGGCCCGTTAGCTCAGTTGGTTAGAGCGCCGTGCTAATAACGCGGAAGTCGTGGGTTCGATCCCCATACGGGCCAATCTTTTCTTCTTTTTTTTAATTAGCATTTCCAATTCGCAGTTGTTCTAAGCCTTTCTTGAGATGAGAGGGAGCAAAGGGATCACTGCTGAGTAATTGGGAAATGAAAGAAGCCCTGAATACCCACGTTTTCATTGCAATTCTTCTAAAAAGAGTTTATTTGAAATCTGGTGATGCATTTATTGATTAATTATTGCTTTCAACAGGAAAGAAGCGGCGAAAGACTCGTTGGAAAAAGTTTCAGCAGCGCGGATATGGAAACAGGGCATTAGTGAATAAGGGCATAAGCGATAAAGGGCATAAGCACTTTCTGCCTGCATCCCAGCAACGCGAGACGAAGAAATTCATTAAAACCCAAAGTTCAATTGAAAAAAAATATCTAAGATACCATTTTGACTGATAATTCAGTTTTGACCAGCTTCAGATTAGCAATGAGAAGTTTTTATCGTTCATCTCGAATTGCATCTTTTGCACATACGGCCTTTTTCTAGAGAACTCCTCAATTGCAGGCCCACCCAGAGGTTTTTTTTTTTTTTCAAATCAGAATTTTTTAATATCAGAATTTTCTCGATGCCCTTCATATTCGCGTCAGTTGAGGTGGGAGTGAATCTGGAGATGTATTCAATAAATGCAATATTTTCTTCTTGGCATGAACGACGGAAAAAAGATTTTATAAATGCAGTATTAGATGTGAATGCCGTAGACATTTTCGTCTTCCACTCGGCTTACTTTTTCTTTTTCAAGCAATGAGATCATCTTTCTCCTCCTCTCCTTCCTTGATTCTTAACCATTTAGGAACCAATATATTAGCAGTTCATAAGATGCCAATCCATTTGATCGTCAGAAAAAAAAAAATCCGTGGCCCGTATGGGGATCGAACCCGCGACTTCCGCTTTCTTAGACACGGCGCTCTAACCAACTGTGATAACGGGCCTCCTTTTTTTTATTGTCGACTTGATGGTCTTCCTTGTTATTATCAAGGATTATTTGAATCCTAAGCTGTAATTTCAGAGGAAAACTTTGACCTAAGGAAGTTCTCGTTTCTTTTTTAAATATATTGATACATAAAGTGTACCGTTTGGGCATAGATAAAATGGAAATGTAGTAATATAGCAACTCTTACATATATTGGTTCAAAATTTAGTCCACATCGAATAAAAAAGACGGGAGATTCAGACAGGACCAATCCAGGCTCGGCATGCCCCCTATGACAGACGCGGCTCATTAATGCAAGGCCGAATTTCCCCACGGGATCGTTCAACGTCTCCGGCGGTGCTGGGAAGCACCGACAAGATTTTCCTTCGAGTGCATTTCCGTAAACATTGATTAAATATTGAGCATACCAGCACACTTCTCAACGGGGTACCAGGCGTTAATTAGCCCTTCGCGTCCAGGCTCGTGGACATTTTTGTCCTTTTTGTCACGAGGACATTTTGGATCGAGCTGCACGGACATCGCGTCCTTGCGTGAAGGCTGAAAATTCAAGGCTGGAAAATGTGTTCCTCGGCGTGAAGGCCGAAAACGGTGTTTTGTTATATTGTTTTGCAATATTGTTATCGATCAGGGCAACCCAGGGGTCGCGAACCGGCAACTAAATATAAATTTATATTTTTCTATGCAATTTCAGCCTGTCGAATCTCGTCCAGTGCTTTTGGCCCCGAATCGATCGTAATTTTTGGGGTGAAAAAAAAAAAAGTTTGGGAAGCCCTGTTCCGACCGGGATTTCGTTGCAGGCAGTTGTAATTCGGACTCCATTTTGAGTCCATTTTGAGTGCGATATACGACTGTTGTGAGATGGCCCATAAAAAAAAACCCTGAGGAGTTGAGTCAGATATAGCGGGCCAAGCATATGCCCCACCGTGTCCGACCCATTAGGGCACGTCCAGGCACTCACGCACTGCGTGAGGAGGTGCTCCATCGTGAGGAGGTGCTCCATCTTGCTGGTACATCACCTGGTCTTTTGCCAGTAAGGGTTCGTCGTTGTAGTCTGATTCGCTTTCAATTATCAGTTATCAATATCTGGCATTTCAATTTTGTCAGCGAAAATTCCGCCTCAGACTTTTATTTTCTGTGGTAGTTTGTATTAGGGGGCTCCAGATTCTCCATCATCTCAACGTGTAAGCTCGAGGAAGACTACTACAAGGAAGTGAGAAAATGGAAAAAAGAATTCCCTGGCCCGTATGGGGATCGAACCCACGACATCCGCGTTATTAGCACGGCGCTTTAACCAGCTGAGCTAACGGGCTTCCAGCTTAAAATTTCCCTTACGGCCTCGATCGCATTGGGGACGCATGCCCATCGAAGATTTGAATGCCTTCGGTTGCCCACGTGTAAGCATTGGAGACTGTGATAAGAATGATACGATTATACGGCCCCTGGGCATGTCTGGTCCGTTTTTCTTCTTTCGGTTTTGGCTTCCCTCCCGCTTTTACCTTGCCACTCCTCTCAGGGACCCCGACGTGTTTCCATCTCGACTTCGACTGACCTCCCGTCGAGGGCGCAGGTGCCTGCCTAGTTTTGGGGCCTTGGGAAGCGAAAGGAAGGCCTTTTCGGAGGTCCCCGGGAAGCGAACGAGGACCTCCCATTTGCTCCTATCGCTCGCAGTCTTCTTCCCGTCGGCTGCTGTGGGTCTCCTGCGGATGAAGGCGGAGGTGGCCACCCGTCAGCCCGACCGTGGCGAGCTTCCCCAGCGACGACACGAACTAACTCGAATGGCGAGGATCCCGTGGCGAGGATCTTTCTCGCTATACACCGAATTGAAATTACACGTCGCTCATCATATGGGAAAAATCCTGCAAATACAGGATGTCCCAAAATTAACCGAACATACGGGTTTCGGATCTCGTACCTCTGCATCTCACCATGTGTTGACAGCAACAATCGTAAAAAGTAAATAGCTGGCCCGTATGGGGATCGAACCCACGACTTCCGCGTTATTAGCACGGCGCTCAAACCAACTGAGCTAACGGGCCTTCTAATGTTTGATGCTAATGGAATTTTCTCATTTCAAGCTGAATTCATGTCAAATGACTTCGCCCTGAAAGTCTTTTGGTACTCATAAAAATCTCTTTACTGCTGAAATTCACCTTTCAATTGGAGGTCCTCAATCTGATGCTAAAAGAATAGGACCGTTCTCAAAGCGTCACAGTACAGAATGAACCAGAATGACTGACCCTTCGAAGCGCTGGAACGGTCTGGAACGCTGGAACGGTCTGGAACGGTAACATCAGCTTTCACGTGCGGTAGGTTCTCATGCTCATTGGCGACATTGACAACTCATATTTCTAATCAGAGGGTGGACTGCTCTTGAGAAAAAAAAGATGCGTCAGACCTTTTTTCGGAACAGACTGTTCCTATTGGCCAAAGCATTCTAATTCTCCTTTTTCATTAAATTTTCTTGAGCACACTCCGCCCCAGCCCATCACATTTCATGCAGAACCCCCACCATCACCGGGAGGGAAGGGGGGCGTTCTGCCCCCAAATCCCCCCCCCCCCTTGTGAAAATCCTCTACTCGTGACTCCCATCACAGAAGATCATGTTGGTTCGTATCTTTGCGGGAGGAGCAGCAAGACAGAAGAGAGGCGAAACGAGGAGACAAACGGAACAATGGAGACGCAAAGCAGACTTCACGGAATCCCACTTCAACCGCCCTGAATAAAACAGGTTAAAATAGGTAAGCGACAGCTGGGATACCTTACCTACCCTCTCCGATATGGCTTTTGCCAAGTGCTGCGAGAATCGAGGAAATCCTTAATCGATAATCGATTAAGGATTAAGGAAGGATAAGCCTGCCATATTATGCTGCACGCTTTATTCATGGGCTTGTATCAGTCTTCATTGATCTACGGGTTCTTCGTAAATATTTATTTTAAATAACCTTAGAACCCTGGTAAGCACTTTATTAAGGTCGGCAGAGTACTTCTCTCTGCTATCCAATATATTTCTCTACAAACTGCTCCAGTTGGTTGGAACTTCAAATTGATTCCCTGAAACGTAGACTTCAACATTCGAAACGTTCCTTGACAATGCTAATTTGCTTTGGTCGAAGTTGTCTCGTATATTTGCAATGACGTAAATCGTCCAAGAGAAAAAACATCAGCAATGCCATTAAAGTCGTCAGGCCCGTTAGCTCAGTTGGTTAGAGCGCCGTGCTAATAACGCGGATGTCGTGGGTTCGATCCCCATACGGGCCAAAGTTTTCCGTTTTTTCTCGGAATTTGCCTGCCTCACTTCCTTGTCTTTGTCTACCGCGAGGTGAGAGTGAATCTGAAACAGTTTTTTTTTAAAGCATATTTGCAGGGTTGTTTCCATTGGACGAGTGAAGGATTTCTACATGTACTTTCAATCCCGTGTTTAGCGAGAAAGATTCTCGCCACGGAACCTTCGCCATTTGAGTTAGTTCGTGTCCCTGCTGGGGAAGCTCGCCACGGTCGGGCCGAAGGGTGGCCACCTCCACCTTTTGCGGGAGACCCACAGCAGCCGACGGGAAGAAGACTGCGAGCGATAGGAGCAAATGGGAGGTCCTCGTTCGCTTCCCGGGGACCTCCGAAAAGGCAGGGACCTGCGCTCTACAGATGGTCGGAGTCGAGTTGGAAGCGCGTTGGCGACGGGAGAACCCTGAGAAGAGTGGGAAGGGAAAATTGAGAACCAGAGGCAACGAAAGAGAAGAAGACGATAAATGCCCAGGGACCGTTTACTGTATCGTTCTTATCACAGTCTATGCGTACATTTGTGCAGCCCACAATGCATTCTTTGGTCAGCACCCTGCTGATATGGGTGACTGGATGCAGTTATTGCCAGAGGCAAAACATCTTCAAAAAGTTCATCTTCGAAGGAGGCTCATTGATCACTTAACTATAAATACTTATGTTCACTCCTAAGCTTACCGGCGCGATATAGATTGCCACCGCAAAGTGGAAATTTTCCGTTCATCCAGTTTTATGAAAGGATTTTTCCGTGAAACCTCGATAATCGCGTCTTAGACTTGTTAGACTTAGACACGACCTACACTCGTTACCGATTTGGCTCTGGCCAAATCAGTAACGTGCCTACTCCCTCTAGTGTCGTCCCCTTCTCCCAGTTATAAGAGGATGTCGTCGAATATGACTCATCTCCCCTCGAGAGAGCCGAAGATGAGGAAGTTTCTAATACGGAAAAAAAAAGGGAGCGGTTGGCCCGTATGGGGATCGAACCCACGACATCCGCGTTATTAGCACGGCACTCTAACCAACTGAGCTAACGGGCCACTGCCACTTCCTTCCTCCTTCTTTTATAAACGTGAATGATGTTACTCACCGTTAACTTTTCAGACGTCTGGATAACGTCAGCGTCTTCTTCATTTTTTTTATTTCTTTTTTTTTTACAAGATAACTTGCTCTGCAATTTTGAAAATAATATTTTCCTAGAAGGACATATTATCCGAAGCTGAACTAACAACGTCGTTCTTGAGCGTCACTCTCTTTTTTTCCGGGCTAACCAATCTGCAAACTTGAGCAGTGTACTTCGAGAGATGTAGAGGAAGCTCAATTATTTTTCCCCGTGAAACTTCATTTAGACAATACAGAGACAGCGATCGAGTCAGATCGAGTCGAGTCATCCAGAAGACTCGAAAGTTTTCCAGCCGAATGTTTGTCTGCTGAGGTTACTACTTGAAATGAAAATTCTTCCATGGGATTGTGTAAATAACACCAACAAGGCTGTATAAACGTAATCATTGCGAGACCCGTTAGCTCAGTTGGTTAGAGCGCCGTGCTAATAACGCGGAAGTCGTGGGTTCGATCCCCATACGCGCCAGTTCATTCTACATTCTTCTTTCTGAAACTCCTCAAAATTTCATCGTCTTCTCCCTCGGTGAGAGCGACTCGTGACCTGTGTTACATGCATCTGTTAGATCGTTTCCTTCGGATTCGTGCCGGCTTTTCGCTCCGTCTTTTTCTTGCTTCAGAGAAGTGGAGCGACGATACTCGGGGTTGTCTACCGTTAGATGCGAAGGGGACTCAGCGAGCGGCCGATTCCGCTGGAAACTGGCAAGAAAACAGCAGTCCCAGAGAAAATCGGTATCACTCACGCTCGCGAAAGAGCAAAAATGCAGGCGAAGCAATGCGAGAAATCTATCTTCCAGATCCCCTCATTACTGCACCTGCACCTGCGCACAAGAAAGATGCTGCACCTGCAGGTGCAAAATCTTCATCGCTGTAAACTGCAGAACGATCAGTTTGTCTGGATCCAAATATTCCGTCGGGATGAAAGCAAAGGAAAAGCAATCGAATCGGAAGAGAAAAATAACGATAAAGCCTCTGGGTGAGCAGGGAAATCGATTGAAATCAGTTCTCTTTCTTAATCTCACTAGCCAACCCCACCAGATATAAATTTTATCAGAAATAAATGTGCTAACTCTTGAAGACCTGCATCGCATTGGAAAGACTCGAAAGGCCCCTATTCTTTCAGCTTCAGATTGATGCCTTCCAAATGAATGGTGAGCTTCAGCATTAAAGAGCAAGTGATCTTAGATCTTAGAGCAAGTGAAAAATTAAGGGAGCAGTGTTCCGGCTGAAGACACTGCTAAGATTACTACTCGAAAACAACCCATAGGGACGCATCAGGGTGATTCCATGTCAGATCGACCAATTTTCTCATGATTTCATGGTCGACCATTATCGATTTGGCTGAAATTTGGTGAGGAGGTAGCGTTTGACCCAAAAACGGGAAATCCAAAATAATTTTTTTTTTCTGATCAATGTTTGTCCGTGGCGAGGTCACAAAATGTTGACCTATTTTAGCTAGTCCGGCTGACCTCTATCAGACTTTCTTCAATAACTCCTTAGCTATTTGTCATAGAATGGTCATCAGTGGACACCGATCAGTGGACACCCACTGTTTGTAGGTAATCGTGTCTACCATACCTTTATCAAAGCTGGTCACCAAGTCGTCTTGCAGGAATTCCATTCCTGGGCAGCTTTTGTATTGGCCCACAAAGCAGGCTTCTGTTGACTGGTTACAGACAATATTGGAGGTCAGTTCTTTGTAGGTTCGCCTAATTCTTCCCCCATGTAACACCAGCTTCACATTTTGATGTACCGTGTATACGCACACGGTATGAGTACCACATCCACCTGTCAGAACACATTATTACGGGCAAACTTCAGCAAACTTTGAAAGCCCAACCTGAACATCTGGATTTTTGCTTTTGAATGCTTGGTACACTTCCTTGAGGTTGCCAGGGACCAGTCTCTTGGTTCGTTGTTCTCGACTGCCATTCTCTGTTTTTACAGGGACATAGTCCTTTGCAGCTGGACACGTTCCAGAAACTGAGTCATCATAGGTAAAATTACCTCACCAAATCCATCGTTGTTTTTGGTAGTTTCTTGCCTTCAATCTTCTTTGGTTTCGCCAGGACTCCTTCCATCTCCCTCACTTTTCTTGCCAGTTTCACACCTTACTTGGTGGCTCCAAAGAACTTGGCCCACTCATCTAATGTCCAACCTCTTGGAGCCATAGTCAGGAATTTGGTTTCGCCAGGACTCCTTCCATCTCCCTCACTTTTCTTGCCAGTTTCACACCTTACTTGGTGGCTCCAAAGAACTTGGCCGACTCATCTAATGTCCAACCTCTTGGAGCCATAGTCAGGATCTAGATTTTTACCTCTCGACTTTCCGTGCTGTGGAATTTCTCTTTCAGTTCATCCAATACCGACTGAAAAGTAATTTTTCTTGAATCAAGATCTATCCTCAGCCTAAGTTCTTCCTATAGGATTATCTGGCTTGGCTATCGATTCCAATTGCGCTTTCATAGTTGCTGACTTCTTTAGCTTGCCTTCTGCATACTGTGCCCGACGACTACCAGACAGACTACATTTATCAGGGTTATATCGATGTCTTGCAGGAGTGTATTGAGGGTTCGCTGTGTCTCACCAGGATATTCTGAAGCAGGACAGAATGTCGGATCACATTCAGAAGCTCCGGATGTGCCGAAGGAAGATGTGCTAGATATCACAGTTTCCTTACGTGAATAAGATTCTTCCGAAGCCTGGTGAACAGCATTTTATTGAAAATGTTTTCTGCTGTTGTACCTGTCTCATGGCTGGTTGAAAAACCGAATCCGAAGATATATGAACTCCATATCAGTATAATTAAGACAATATGATATAGGTCGGCCTAATCCATATTGCCGGAGAAACAAATTTTTTTGAGCTTTCTGAAAATAATGGATCCAAAAACAGAAAATGTAAAGCACATTTTTACACATATCTCGAAACTGGGGCAAAACATCCTGAAAATTTATGAGCCTCATTACCATATTATTTCCGTGTTATCTTGTAAATTTTGTGAAATTTAAACATTATTTTTTATATGAAGGGTCAAAGGTCAAACGCCTTCGAATTTTTATATAAAATGAGTATACATGAATATTAGCTTGAAATACATTTTCAAGATAGAGCTAAAAGTGACCTTTAAAAGGAGTTCTAAATGAACATTCTGTGACAAATAGCTAAGGAGTTATTGAAGAAAGTCTGATAGAGGTCAGCCGGACTAGCTAAAATGGGTAAACATTTTGTGACCTCGCCACGGACACACCATTGGTCAGAAAAAAAAATATATTGGATTTCCCATTTTTGGGTCAAACGCTACCTCCTCACCAAATTTCAGCCAAATCTATGATGGTCGACCAAAATCTCTGGTCGATCTGACGTGGAATGACCCATAGGGTAAACGGCTTCTGACCGGTCTCCAGATGTTGGCCAGTGAGGCTTAAATTCAGCATAATTAGTTAATCTGGCCGTTTTCAAGCATTCTATGAACATCGTCCCGTACGAGGATCTATTACTAGTGTTTCCCGGTGTGCGTACAGGGTGTCCACTTCCTATGGGAGGAAGTATCAGCGTGGCCAAAAACTGGAGTTTTTACCCTAAGTCACAAATTCTATCGGCCACTGTGTTTCTTGAGAGACTGATACTTGCAAAAGCTGGCCCCTTCTCTGGGCACACAATGTCTGCAGCTTTCATCATACATTTCTTCAAGAACTCTCCCTCAGATAAAAGCTTTCTGGAAACGGCTATTCGACATGACATCTGGCTCACAATAACATGAATATAAGAGACGTGAGACTGGCGACACATGCTTGTGTTATGCACATTTGGGCCTTTTTGACCCCTCTCACTCTCTTCATGGGGAACGCACGAGTGACTGGAAATATTGGCAGTGGAAGGAGAAGAAAAGAAATGAGAGTATGAGTCATTTAGGGTCTCCCTGGCCTTTGTCGGCGGATAGATCATCAAAGACGTTTATATCTATCTACCCATGACTTTCTGACACGGATGCCACATGAAAAACGGTACACAAAGTACGACAAGTATGCTGACAGGCTCTTTATTATACTCGGTGAATCTTCTTCAGAGTTATCATCAGAGGACGAGTGAATTGGCATAGTTTTATTTTTATATTAAGCATTCCTGTTGTCCTTTTGAATAAAACCTGCCTATGGTAACCCTGTTTTTCTGCGCTGGAGATTAGGGGAGGGGACCGTAAGCTAGCTCATATTTTATAACCTCTAATGGGGAGACCTGTCAAACTGGTCAAACTGACTCAGATTGGGCTCGTGCGCGGAGAGTACTAAGAGTTAATCCAGGTGGAAATCTCAAGAACAGACCGCGGGCCGTATGTTTGACACCCCACTTTTAGCCGAAAGGTCTGCAACCCTTCGCCTTTCCAGGCTATAGGTTAGGCGAATTTCGTGGTTCGTCCTTGCAGCTGATAGAAAGGCACAGGCTCGGCGGTGTAAGAGATGGGGAGGCGGGATGAGTTAACCAGGTATGCAAATTGAATGAGATTCAACGCGCCCGCGGAACAGAAGCGGCGAGGCAGCGTAGGTCTCCACTGAAAAGAAACGGAACTTTTTAAAATAAAAACCTGAGGAAACATACTGGAAGATCAAATATGGTCACCTTCTAAATAGTCACCATGGGATTTGATACACTTGTCCCAGCACCCCAAGAGCTTCCAGAAGCAGTCTTGGAAGCCCTTCCGTGGCATGACCTTCAGGATGGTCGTCGTGGCCTCCTTCACATTATCCAGATAGATGAATCGGCGCCCTTCCACTGGAATTTCAATTTGAGGAACAAGTAGTAGTCACAGGGTGCTAAATCCGGTGATTAAAGAGGATGTAGAACCGTGGTGATTTGGTGCCTGACTTGGAACTAGCGTACCGTCAGTGAGTCGTCGGAAGGCGCTTTGTCATGCTGCAATTTCCAACTGCCATTTTGCCGAAAGGAGGCATTTAGGGCTTGGTGGTTTTTCAGGTGGGTTCCATTAATCATGACCACGTTTCTTTTCATGAAACGGATAATTTCTCTCTAGTTCTCTTTTCTTATTTTGGTTATATTTTCCGTCAATGACTTCTCGTAATAATTTACGAATTAATTGTAGTATTTAACATAAGTATAGTTTTGAATGATGTCATATATCAAGTAACCAATCCTTGTCACCTATTAGATCGATACAGTTGCTCAAGTTGAGTCCATGATGTTCACAGAGTCATCACATAAAAATACAGCTACGACAGATTTGGAGGACAACCTTGTTCAGATTGCCTGTCAACAATGCTATCACGAGATTAGGATGACAATTGGACTACGAAAAATTTCTCTCTTCTCCCAAACTTAAAAAATAATAGTAGGTGTTTCCTGGTGATTAGAAATTGACGTCTTGTCAACTTTAAGCGATCCATTCCTCATGGGAGCTATTTGCCGGCCATCGTCTAATGATATCAATACATTCATTAATCATTTGTAAGAACAAGCAGGTAACATCTATATGAAAACATTCATTGTTTGCGATCAAATACGGAGCTAAAGGACCACATCTCATTAGGTCCGAAATCCAGATGAAGGAACTTCTACTTGTATTACACCTCCACAAACCACTCCTTCAGGATCATGAGGATTAGACATCCTTATATCGGAAATATTTGTGAATGCATTCTTCCTTGTTTACGATACACCGCTGCTAGGATACCATCGATTGGATCACTCCGGTGAATCCATTGTTCCATGTTCCGCGAGAACAGACTTTTTCATAGTTGCCTTGTTGCTGAAGAAGGCTGCATAGAACATTTTTCGTGCAGTGCCATTCAACGCCGAGTTTCAGATCTCTCTTATTCCATCCATTGTGGTCCGTCACATTGACAATGGCGAAATCGGAGCCTTACGACTTGAAGCGCACAAAAACCGAGAAGCAGTATAGTTTCCTTGCAAAGGCCATGGCCAAGAACTCCAAAGAAAAGAATGGCCTTTGCGACGTCATCATCAAGGTACATGATGTCTCATACCATGGAAGTCGCTTTGTTTTGGGCTCGGCATCACCTGTCTTCAAGAGGATGTTTCTCACCGAGATGAGACACACGTCTCTTTCATTCCATCCGTTTGATCCATCTTGCATTGACAATGGCGAAATCGGAGCCTTACGACGTGAAGCGCACAAAAACCGAGAAGCAGTATACTTTCCTTGCAAAGGCCATGGCCAAGAACTCCAAAGAAAAGAATGGCCTTTGCGACGTCATCATCAAGGTACATGATGTCTCATACCATGGAAGTCGCTTTGTTTTGGGCTCGGCATCACCTGTCTTCAAGAGGATGTTTCTCACCGAGATGAGACATTCTCAAAACAAGGTTGTACCATTGAATGGGGTTTCGAAAGAAGGATTCCAGGTGATCTGGGACTTCATCTACGACGAGACATATGGGACTGAGGAGGAAGACATTGCCTTGGCAGTGCTAAAAGACTCACATTACCTACAGATGGATCTCCTCTGTGAAGAGTACGTCGAAAAATTGAAGAAGATGCTGAAGTCAGAAAATGCTTTTAAATATCTCGACATAGCCGAAGATCTCAATATGGAAGCGTTGCAAAATTCAGCGTTGGCCTATATTTCTAGAAGATTCCAAAAAATCACAACCACTCCAGATTTCCTCTATATGTCCAAGGAGAGATTACACATGTTTCTAGCAAGAGACGACTTGGTAGTCACTTCGGAAAAGGAGATTTATGACGCATTAAGGAGGTGGCTGAATCACGATTCTTCGAGAGCAAAGCACATGCTAAGAAGGATTCCAGGTGATCTGGGACTTCATCTACGACGAGACATATGGGACTGAGGAGGAAGACATTGCCTTGGCAGTGCTAAAAGACTCACATTACCTACAGATGGATCTCCTCTGTGAAGAGTACGCCGAAAAACTGAAGAAGATGCTGAAGCCAGAAAATGCTCTTAGATATCTCGACATCGCCGAAGATCTCAATATGGAAGCGTTGGAGGGTGCAGCGTTGGCCTATATATCTAGAAGGTTCGAAAAAATCATAACCACTCCAGATTTCCTCTCTTTGTGTATGGAGAGATTACAAATGTTCCTCATAAGAGACGACTTGGTAGTCACTTCGGAAAAGGAGATCTATGAAGCAGTAAGGAGGTGGTTGAATCACGATTTTTCGAGAGCGAAGCACATGCCAGACCTGTTGAACCGAGTAAGACTTCCACTACTTCCACTTCGCTATCTTCATGAGAAAGTCTTGTGTGATCCTGTGATTTCTGAAAATCCGTTTTGCCTCAGACTCGTCGTGGAGGCAATGAATTTCCACCATGCAGACCTACGCGACACCGTCCCTTTGGGTAAAACAAAAACCAGGAGCAACAGCTTTCAGAATAAAGTTTGGTGCGTTGGGGAGAATGGAGAGGAAAAGCAAGTTCTCTCCCTCAATGTGACGGACTGGTCTGTGGAGGTCCTAACCCCCTATCCACGGTTTGATGACCTTTACTTCGCAAAGGCATTCTCGGCCGTGAATGGCAAGCTTTTCGTGACAGGAGGGGGAAAGATGACGGTGAACGACATGGTGAAGAATGCATGGGAAGACAGACCTCCGCCACCCGAGAAGGCCCACTTTCCGGCATCGGCCTTTGGACATAACTCCATCTTCTTCTGTGGTGGAATCTCTGAAGAGACTTGCCTCTTTAGGTCCGTGACGCAGCTTGAACTGGGATCGTGGAGATGGATAAAAATACCGGATATGAAGTTTGAGCGGTGCGGCGCCTCGTCCGTGTTCCTCGATTCCAACCTCCACGTTATAGGAGGATATCACAATGACAAGAAGCATGAGCGGTTGGATTGGAGGACGAAGTCGTGGAGCGAGCTGTCTGAGTGTCCAGGAAAATTGTTTTTAGCCGGGGTTGCCGTCCATAACAGCGAAATCCATGTCGCCGGCGGTGCCTCTTTTGCGCCTAATGGTCACGTCGATTCCCATAAGTTTCTGTCAGATGTTTTTGTTTATGATGCAAGAAAGAACAATTGGCGAATTCTGCCTCACATGAAGAAAAAGCGACTTCTTCCTGGCCTCATCTCGATGGAGGGAAACCTGCTCGCCATCGGCGGAGATGAGCCTTCTTCCGTCGAAATGTATGACGGGTCCGATTGGAAAGAGGTGGCACGATTAGATTGGCCCTGTAGGCGTGCTTGTATCATGGAATGGACGGATGGGTGAATATTGGTGGACAAGGTTAAGGTAGTAATCACAAATACCAGAATAACGTTTTATCTGCGAGGTGTATGAATGAAAATTTGTAAAGAGACTTTTTCATTACCGATAACTGTATTAAAAAAGGAAGAAACTTCGGACCGGTAATAACAGTTATGGTAATTACGTCACGAAATGAAAAATTACATCTTCCAACAGACATACATGGAAGCCAATAGCCGCTTTTTTATTATTAAAGGCTTTACTTATTGCATGTTGCAATGCACGTAGATCAATTTCAATTGGATATTCTGAATTTGCATGCAAAATTACGCATATTAATGTATTTTCACATTCTAATTTACTATTGTAATGAAAATATTGACGAAAAACGGTGCTACCCTCATTTTGTCCACCAGTGTACTATATTGACTAGACAAATCCTACGCCAGAAAAAACTAATGCGCAGCTTAGTGATACCATACTTGTTAGTCCAAGTTTAACTAACTCGAGTACTTGTTACTGAAGGTTTCTCACTTTTCATTCATACATATGGATAATACCTTGTTTAAGTATGAGAGTGAGTGGAAATACCATTTGTACGGGAGGGTTGAAGGCAAGGTCACTGAAGGACACGGTCTATAAAATAATTTGAAAACCAATTTTCAAGAGCTTTTCCTTTCTTCAATCTTAACCTCCATCGGCAACTGCTAACCTCATGAACTTTGCCCAAAAATATCCCATACTTTAATAAACAGAAGTTCCAGTGGCGGCTCGTGGGTAAAAAAATTGGGTAGGCAGCAGTGGTGCAAAAAAAAATAAGGGGGGGGGGGGGGGCGGGC
>CAJPEV010000971.1:40027-83589 GCA_905338385.1 Darwinula stevensoni
CTTGACTATAGGCTTGACATAAGTTTAGGATTTTTGCATTCAAAAATTGTAAATCCAATTCTAGCATAATCAGAACTAGCCATCAAGGAAATTACTTGCATCTAAAAGGAAACGTGACGAAGATTTAAACCTTCAATGAATGCAACTATATCGTTGGAAGACACCCCAGGGATGCGAAGCACTGTCAGTCTAACAAAACATATCACTTAGAAACAGTGCCTCTTCCAAAGAGAGCTATGAATGCGGGGTAGGAATAGGGAACTGAGACTGACAGAAGCCAGTTCGAAATGATTCCTTATTCAGTCTGCATAATACTGTAGATTAGGTCTGATCAGGTGTGACAACCACAGAGGCTTCTACAAGCACGTGCTTCTGAGCAGAGGGCGTGAGCAAGCGATTCTCAACCTTCCTTTCTGCGCAAGGAGTAACTGCGCACCGTAGGCAAGCCTACCCTCACTCATTCCAGTGTTGTGGTTCTCTTCCATTTCTCCCTCTTCACGTTCCTGCATTGGGCTCGAGGGAATTTGAGCCTAGACAGCGTAGGCAGGCAGCGCCGTGCCTACTCTGGACGCATAAACTCGATTTGGTTTTACCTCGCAATGGAAAAAAATATATTTCCAGCTGTGTTAATCGAAGAATTAATTATCAAATATTAATTTGAGAACTCTGATTGTAAACTGGGTAGGCACTGCCTACCCTGACGAGCCGCCACTGAGAAGATCCATATATAAGAAGATACATACAGACGCCCATGCATAATACATACAGTGTCCTGAAATTCGCTATACCGAGAGTATACTCACGTTCCAGGGAAGTACTATTTTATTTGCAACCGACCACCAGCAGAAAATGACAATGAGGAAATACAGAAATTGTTCAAATTGTTGTCCATGTTCAATGCACATTTTCACCGGTGTGCTTCGGAATATCGAAAGATATATCGACAGAAACTAGTCGAATGCAAAATATCGAAAGGGACTTTCAATGCACTCGCTAGGCGGAGCATTTTCTTGCCTTTCTTAGACTTGACAAATGTCAAGTTTCGATTCGAGTTCATTGCGGACAAAGGTCGGAGAACGAAAAACCGAAGCCAAATGAATTACACGGGAATATTGCACACGTGACACACAGCACTTGCCCAGGGAATGGCTTCATCATGGGACTCATGGTCGCATTTAAAGGGTTAAATCGTCTGCAAGGATATCACCAAGCTGCTAAACGAGGCTTCATGAGGGACACGAAGCAGACAAGGCAGAAGACGAATGAGGCCACCTGACTTTCCAGTTATATGCAAAGACAATGAAGTTCGAATCGCTCCACCAGTCCCTTCATTCGTATAGCATATCGTTCAGACAACTCATATTGCACATTCCCATAGGATGATCAATCTGTAGAAAATCACATGTGAATGGAAGCCAATAGCCGCTTTTTTATTATTAAAGGCTTTACTTATTGCATGTTGCAATGCACGTAGATCAATTTCAATTGGATATTCTGAATTTGCATGCAAAATTACGCATATTAATGTATTTTCACATTCTAATTTACTATTGTAATGAAAATATTGACGAAAAACGGCGCTACCTTCATTTTGTCCACCAGTGTACTATATTGACTAGACAAATCCTACGCCAGAAAAAACTAATGCGCAGCCCAGTTATATGCAAAGACAATGAAGTTCGAATCGCTCCACCAGTCCCTTCATTCGTATAGCATATCGTTCAGACAACTCATATTGCACATTCCCATAGGATGATCAATCTGTAGAAAATCACATGTGACATTTCATTCACGTCCGTGTTTCAGAATTCTGGTTCCATTCCATTCGACACTTAGTATAAGCGACATTTTATTACATCTATGATCTTCCCCTTCGACATTACTACTTTTCTTCGTTTCCTCGTACGACATTCCGACATACACCCCCTTTTCACACCTGCAAAAAAAATCTGAACGCTTGATGAAAATAATCACATTTAAACACTTCACCGTCTCGGTAAAGCGACTTTTAGGACACCCTGTATTTTGGAGCAGATCAAAATAGGAAAAACATTTTCTATTGTTCGAATAATTTCCTTCTGAAGGAATTTCGTAGAATTGCTCCGTCACTCTAACCTCTATGATGTGTGAATTTCACCCAATTATAATCAGGAATATATACTACTATTGAATATCACGTTTGATGTGTCGTTACTTTTTTCCTCTCATGGCGGCCATATTGACACCAATTTAGCATAATTTATGCTACTAATGCATGAATTTGAAATAATTTCTCGAGGCCTACAACATGGTGCACAGAAAAGGTTTACACCATTGGAACACGCCATACTGATGTTTTGAGGGGTATTGCTACCTTATCAATGTGTACAGGACCTTATACCCCGTCGATCTGGCCTCGACGCCTACAAGGCTATTACTTTTTCGGCCATAGGCTAGACGAAAGGACTCGAAAACGGATAGCTCCATGAACAGTACACAAATTGTTAAGGCGTTTTCTCGATCATGTAGCCCCAAGGCCTATGGGCTTTTGTCTTTCCAGTACATAGATTAGGCGCATTTCATGGTTCGTTTAGCCAAAGGGTGAGAAACTCAAACCGGTCTGCGGGCCGCTTTCCTTACCCTGTAGCTGTCTATGGGCCGCACCGAATATAGATTTTTTAATGGAAATGTGTTATTCACTTTTTTTCACTACTCCACTCTTGTAAAACCAAATTTGGGTTTTGCCCATCAATGCCAGTTGTCAGTATGTAGCAGATTTAAAATTAACACGTGTAAAAACTACTTAGAAACGGCCAAATTCGATTTAACTTCGTAAAATATTTGCCATAAATCTGATAAGAAAAATGGAGAACACGGGATAAAATTGAAGAAAAAAGGTATTGTTGTGCACACACGTCACGAACTGCTAGTGCTGCTCTCCGACACCTGGCACCTCTTCGCGACAACGAGCTCCTCGATGTTTGGTTCCAAGGACTGGACAGAGGCCACTTTCAGGACAGGCTTTCAAGTGCTTGTCGTTGAGTTTGGAGCGCAGTTTTGACTTGTTGATGTTCAGCACAGAGAATATCTCCTCGCGAACATGGAAAACATCCTTGATGCGAAGGATTTAATTGCTGGGAAATTTTCTCTCAGGTATCGGTAAAATACTTGAATACTAACTGTTAACTTCCTCTTCAGCGTAGTGTCACACTGTGGAACAGTGAGCTCCATTTGCAGCTCCTGAGGAGCATCTTCCTCAGGGACGGAGAATGGAATGCTGAAAAGTCTCAACTTCTTTTCATGGCTACGAAAGTCAGATAATCTGTCGTGGAATTCGTGTCTCAGATTAGCAGTCTTGATCACATGCCTCTTTAAGCCCTCGCCACCTTCAGTCCCAGCAGCGTCAGCCACTGACTTGGTTGGGAAATGTGCCATATTGCACAGAGCTGTTTCTCCCAAAGATTGTGGGTCCCTTTGAAATGAAGCTGAATGTCGTAAAACTCGGTCACAACATGGTTGCGCCCCTGCATTCTCGTGTTCAAGATATTGAGGTGTCCCATTATGTCCACCGAGAAGGCAAGGTCTTGTAGTCATCCTTAATCCTGCAGTTCAGCCACGTGTTTCTCTTTCACACTCAAACTTTTCGATGGCACGTCGCAGTTCAAAGAAGTGCTTTAATAGCCCCGCTATTCAGCCAACGCACTTGAGCGTAGTACAGTAGTCCATGCTGAAAGTCGCCTTCCTCCAAGAGTTGGTTGGTTGTGGCCTTGGCTCGAAGGAAATGCACCGTTTTAATTACACCACTCATCACATGATCCATGCTCAGGGTGTTGGCACAGATAGCTTCTCGATGCAGAATCCAATGAAAAGCATAGAGCTCACGATCTGGTTCGACACTGGACTTTGCCCTTGAGTTTTGCCACACATCCTGCCTTCCTCCCACCATAGAACGAGCTCCGTCTGTTGCAGCACTCACTGCCCTTGCCCAGTTCACATCTAATTAGTCCAACGCTGTGGTCACGCGTTAAAAATGCCCTGGAATAACCCTGTTTTTCTGCGCTGGAGATTAGGGGAGGGACCGTAAGCTAGCTCACATTTTATAACCTCTAATGGGGCGACCTGTCAAACTGGCCGACCAACTTGCCAAATTCCCAGTGACTCCACTATACCCAGCCCTTCTGACCTTGGCCCGGAAGAATCTTTTCTCCGACCAGCCTTGCCTGGTTCCTCCCTGTAAATGGTGGAGGCTTTTCCATTGTGTGGCATTCCCGTGAGATAATCCTCTCTATTCGAAAGGTGAACTAATTGAACACTGATTGGCCTGGCCTGGGTCAACCAGGAGACGCCATAGTCTATTGACAATGGTGGAGGGTGATGAGGGCGCCTTCAACTATTCGAGATTGGACTCATGCGCGGAGAGTACTGAGAGTTAATCCAGGTGGAAATTTCAAGAACAGACCGCGGGTCGTATGTTTGACACCACTGTCTTAGCCGATAGGCCTGCAAGCCTTCGCCTTTCCAAGCAATAGGTAAGACACATTTCGTGATTCGTCCATGCAGCTGATCGAATTCAAACTGATGGAACTTCATTCCGGTTATCGGTGGACAAGGCAAAACCTATGCAGGTTCTGTTATCGACGATGTGGTCTTTGAAGAAGCACTTCTTTGTTTCTCAAATACGTTCGCTGGGATATTTTTGTTCTCTGATGAAAACTTTCCGCCTCGTTCCTGCGTGTGTCCTGTTTCTTGGTATTTCACGTTTCCCACCCTATTTGCTTATTTTTCAGGAGATGAACTAATTTTGGTTGTAACATGCGCATATTGATTAATGTAGCACGCCGTGCCTCAGCATCTTCATGATTCATATATGTTCCATCGTGAACTATATCAAATTTTAGCAACGGGAACCTGGCCAAGACTGTTCTTCGTAGATGAGCCGTGACCAAAAAGATTTTAACTTCACATACCCCTCAATCAAGCTCATGATGACGAGTCATTCTCATATCGGGAAATATATTCCACACATTCTTTCCTGCGGCACACATGTTGACGATTCCCTGCTGCTAGGATACCATCGATTGGTCCGCTCCGGTCAATCCAGTGTTCCCTGTCCAGTGAGGGCACGATTTTTTCTCTTTGCCGTGTGATAGGCTGTTGGTCTCCCTCTCCTACAGTGTCATTCCAAACAGAGTTTCACATCTCTTTCATTGTGATCCATCTCGCATTGACCATGTTGGAATCGGAGCGTTTTGATGCGAAGCGCTCAAAAACCGAGAAGCATTATCGTTTCCTGGCCAAAGGCCTCGCCGAGAACTCCAAAGAGCAAAATGAGCTTTGTGACGTCATCATCAAGGTACAAGACGTCTCTTATTATGGAAGCCGCTTCGTTTTGGGCTCAGCATCACCCGTCTTCAAGCGAATGTTTCTCACCAAGATGAGAGAGTCTCAGAACAAGGTTGTGCCTTTGGATGGGGTGTCAAAGGAAGGATTCCAGGTGATCTGGGACTTCATCTACGACGAGGCATATGGTACCGAGGACGAAGACATTGCCCTAGCAGTACTTAAAGACTCGCATTATCTCNGGCACCTCTTCGCGACAACGAGCTCCTCGATGTTTGGTTCCAAGGACTGGACAGAGGCCACTTTCAGGACAGGCTTTCAAGTGCTTGTCGTTGAGTTTGGAGCGCAGTTTTGACTTGTTGATGTTCATCACAGAGAATATCTCCTCGCGAACATGGAAAACATCCTTGATGCGAAGGATTTAATTGCTGGGAAATTTTCTCTCAAGTATAGGTAAAATACTTGAATACTAACTGTTAAGAACTTCCTCTTCAGCGTAGTGTCACACTGTGGAACAGTGAGCTCCATTTGCAGCTCCTGAGGAGCATCTTCCTCAGGGACGGAGAATGGAATGCTGAAAAGTCTCAACTTCTCTTCAAGGCTACGAAAGTCAGATAATCTATCATGGAATTCGTGTCTCAGATTAGCAGTCTTGTTCACATGCCTCTTTAAGCCCTCGCCACCTTCAGTCCCAGCAGCGTCGGCCAGTGACTTCAAGGTTGGGAAATGTGCCATATTGCACTGAGAGAGCATTTTCTCCCAAAGACTCGGCCTCATTTCAAAGGCACGCACAGTGTCGTAAAACTCGGTCACAACCTGGTTGCGCCCCTGCATTCTCGTGTTCAGGAGATTGAGGTGTCCCATTATGTCCACCGAGAAGGCAAGGTCTTGTAGTCATCCTTAATCCTGCAGTTCAGCCACGTGTTTCTCTTTCACACTCAAACTTTTCGATGGCACGTCGCAGTTCAAAGAAGTGCTTTAACAGCCCCGCTATTCAGCCAACGCACTTGAGCGTAGTACGGTAGTCCATGCTGAAAGTCGCCTTCCTCCAAGAGTTGGTTGGTTGTGGCCTTGGCTCGAAGGAAATGCACCGTTTTAATTACACCACTCATCACATGATCCATGCTCAGGGTGTTGGCACAGATAGCTTCTCGATGCAGAATGCAATGAAAAGCATAGAGCTCACGATCTGGTTCGACACTGGACTTTGCCCATGAGTTTTGCCACACATCCTGCCTTCCTCCCACCATAGAACGAGCTCCGTCTGTTGCAGCACTCACTGCCCTTGCCCAGTTCACATCTAATTAGTCCAAAGCTGTGGTCACGCGTTAAAAATGCCCTGGAATAACCCTGTTTTTCTGCGCTGGAGATTAGGGGAGGGACCGTAAGCTAGCTCACATTTTATAACCTCTAATGGGGAGACCTGTCAAACTGGCCGACCAACTTGCCAAATTCCCAGTGACTCCACTCTACTCGCCCTTCTGACCTTGGCCCGGAAGAATCTTTTCTCCGACCAGCCTTGCCTAGTTCCTCCCTGTAAATGGTGGAGGCTTTTCCATTGTGTGTCATTCCCGTGAGATAATCCTCTCTATTCGAAAGGTGAACTAATTAAACACTGATTGGCCTGGCCTGGGTCAACCAGGAGACGCCATAGTCTATTGACAATGGTGGAGGGTGATGAGGGCGCCTTCAACTATTCGAGATTGGACTCATGCGCGGAGAGTACTGAGAGTTAATCCAGGTGGAAATTTCAAGAACAGACCGCGGGTCGTATGTTTGACACCACTGTTTTAGCCGATAGGCCTGCAAGCCTTCGCCTTTCCAAGCTATAGGTAAGACACATTTCGTGATTCGTCCATGCAGCTGATCGAATTCAAACTGATGGAACTTCATTCCGGTTATCGGTGGACAGAAGCAAGGCAAAACCGATGCAGGTTCTGTCATCGACGATGTGGTCTTTCAAGAAGCACTTCTTTGTTTCTCAAATACGTTCGCTGGGATATTTTTGTTCTCTGATGAAAACTTTCCGCCTCGTTCCTGTGTGTGTCCTGTTTCTTGGTATTTCACGTTTCCCACCCTATTTGCTTATTTTTCAAGAGATGAACTAATTTTGGTTGTAATTCGCGCATATTGATTAATGTAGCACGCCGTGCCTCAGCATCTTCATGATTCATATATGTTCCATCGTGAACTATATCAAATTTTGGCAACGGGAACCTGGCCAAGACTGTTCTTCGTAGATGAGCCGTGACCAAAAAGATTTTAACTTCACATACCCCTCAATCAAGCTCATGACGACGAGTCATTCTCATATCGGGAAATATATTGCACACATTCTTTCCTGCGGCACACATGTTGACGATTCCCTGCTGCTAGGATACCATCGATTGGTCCGCTCTGGTCAATCCAGTGTTCCCTGTCCAGTGAGGGCACGATTTTTCCTCTTTGCCGTGTGATAGGCTGTTGGTCTCCCTCTCCTACAGTGTCATTCCAAACAGAGTTTCACATCTCTTTCATTGTGATCCATCTCGCATTGACCATGGGGGAATCGGAGCGTTTTGATGCGAAGCGCACAAAAACCGAGAAGCATTATCGTTTCCTGGCCAAAGGCCTCGCCGAAAACTCCAAAGAGCAAAATGAGCTTTGTGACGTCATCATCAAGGTACAAGACGTCTCCTATTATGGAAGCCGCTTCGTTTTGGGCTCAGCATCACCCGTCTTCAAGCGAATGTTTCTCACCAAGATGAGAGAGTCTCAGAACAAGGTTGTGCCTTTGGATGGGGTGTCAAAGGAAGGATTCCAGGTGATCTGGGACTTCATCTACGACCAGGCATATGGTACCGAGGACGAAGACATTGCCCTGGCAGTACTTAAAGACTCGCATTATCTCCAGATTGACATCCTCTGCGAGGAGTACGCCGAAAAGTTAAAGAAGATGCTGAGACCAGGAAATGCTTTTACTTATCTGTACATCGCTGAAAAACTCAAAATCGAAGCGTTGGAGGATGTAGCGTTGGCTTATATTTGTAGCAAGTTCCATGAAATCATCCATACTCCAGACTTCCTTTCTATGCCTTTGGAGAGAGTACAGATGTTTTTAGAAAGAGACGACTTGGAAGTCAACTCGGAAGTAGAGATCTATGAAGCAGTACGGAGGTGGCTGAATCACGATCCTTCCAGAAATGCCCATATGCCGAAACTTTTGAGCCAGGTTAGACTTCCTCTGCTTCCACTACGGTATCTCCATCAAAAACTGCTCCGCGATCCTGTTATTTCCGGGAATCCTCATTGCCTCACCCTCGTGATGGAAGCGAAGGATTTTCACCATCCAGACCTATGTGACACCGTCCCCGAGGAAAAGACAAAAACCAGGGGCACCGGATTTTACGGATATCGCAATATAGTATGGTGCGTCGGGAAGAAAGGAGATGAAAACCAGATATTCTCCCTTGATGCAAAGGACTGGTCTGTGCACGTTCCCACCTCCTATCCATGGCCAAATGAACCTCCCTTTGTGAAGGCATTCTCGGCAGTGGATGGAAAGCTTTTCGTCACAGGAATGGGAGAGATAAAAGTGTACGACCTGGTCAGAAAAACGTGGGAAGACGGACCTCAGCCAACAGAGAACGTCCAGTGGCCAACATCAGCCATTGGATTGGACTCCATATTCGTCTGTGGTGGACGATTCGGCACAGATGACTCCAAGTCCGTGACGCAATTTGTACTGGGTTCGTGGAGATGGATCCAGGCACCGGATATGAGGTATGAACGTCTTGCAGCCTCTTCGGTGTTTTTCCAGTCCAATCTCCACGTCATCGGAGGATATCCCAATATGAAGAAGCACGAGCAACTAGACATGAGGTCGAAAACTTGGAGTGAGCTGGCGGAATGGCCAGGAAATCAAAATATTCCTGGTGTTGCAGTCCACAACGGTGAAATCTATGTTGCTGGAGGTGGGTACAATAATCCGACTCTGTCAGACGTTTATGTTTATGATGCGAGGAAGAACGACTGGCGTCTCATGTCCCCAATGAAGAAAAACCGAGGGAATCATGGCCTCATCTCGTTTGAAGGAAACCTATACGCCGTCGGCGGAAAGAAAACTTATTCTGTCGAAGTTTATGATGGGACCGAATGGAAAGTGGTGGCAAGGCTGGATTTGGAAACATGCGAGAGGGCCTGCATGATGTCTTGGATAACTGGCTGAATACCTCGTTGTGCGAAGGAAAGTTCCCGACTCTCAAATTCTTAAATTCCACTGTGCGAGATCCAAGTGGATGTCCCAATTCATCTATCGACTCAATTGCTATCGAAAATATATATTCATTGGCTCTTGCGAAGAATCGAGCAGATAGCTAAATTCTATTGCGAGAATAAAGTTGTGGTTATGCTCCTGGAAGACATACGGTCTATAATTATCTAGTCTTTCACATTGCGAGACGATTATTTGCGCCTTTCGGGAAAATCTAACGCTTTCCTTTTACCTTCTCTGTATCCCGTTCATGAATTTCTTATTAAGGATATGTCATTTGTTCGTCCTCAGTAGAAGATGTCGAAGGAAGAATCGATTAGATGTCATGATTTTGCTCGTTCAGGAATGGGGACATATTTGCTGTGTTGTCTGTATTGCCACCTCCATTTGCTCAGAAATACATATTGCCTCGGAAAATTTATGGGTCAGCTGTATTTCTAATTCACTGATACCTTGCTATCAATAATTGATACCAATCTTCAGACACCGTAAGCCAATATATTTTCCAGGCATAATCACGATCATCTGATAAGTCGAGGGGAATGATTCAATACGGAAGCGTTTTGGACGGACGATACCCGGCGGATTATTCCGTTCGTTGAACAGATCTTGCTTCAGTGTGACGATTACTTGACTATTAACGTGCTAGTGTTTGGCGAGATTCTAATAGATATCGGTGTTCGACTTCGATTGCAAATGGAAGACCTACGGTGGTTGTGGGGTTCTACGCTGGCTCTGGCAGTTGGAAGCATCGGCGGTCCCACAGGGCTCCAGAAAATCGCTAATGGAGACTTGATAGGGGTACAGGGTACATGAGGTACAGGGTGCGATATTGGGACTCACTTTCCGACTCTGTGGAGGGGGAATTGGGTCAGATTTCGTACCGATGGTAACTCGCACCCACGGATGGGGAATGCAGGTGACTGGTATATCTTTTTGAGCATAGCATTTTCCCGCAGTGGTCCAAAAAAAAAAAAAAACAGTTTCGAATGAAGAACGAAATAATCATTTCCTCGCCAGATGGCCATTCCAGCTTTATGAATTAGTACAGACTTTCTTCGCGAATTATTTTACATAACATTTTTCCATATCGCATTTTTGATAAGTTCATACGGAAAATTCACCAGTTTTCGGCTGGATTAATTTGATATGGGAACCCCATGACCTCATTCATACATATATTTATCGTCAGAGATTAATAAATACGAAATAAAAAATTCCTAAACTCAAAAAATGGAAAACCTGCAGGAAACAGCGAAAGCTAAAAAAAAAAAGGCGAGACATGCCAAAAGGTAGGAGCAGATGGAAAAACAAGTTCCCGGAGGCTTCCAGACGTGGAACCACTCCTATTCACGATGGCGACCAATCTAAGCTCTCGTTTCCATTTCATATGGATGTCGGTAACTATCTCTACACGCACTGAGAAATATAAGCCTGTTTCGCCCAGTATTCCATGGTGGAACTGATAATACATATATATAATGCATATATCAATTCCGAAGAATTTATGGACCTTGATTCTAATGATTCGAGCGTAGCATCAACCTGAAATTCGGATTTATACTGGAATCGATTCATAGGATTTAATTAACGCATTTTCGATCATGTAAATTTGGATGATTATCCAAAACGCATTTTTGATCCCAACACGTTCTGGTGCGTCGGAAGGAATGGACAAGAAAACCAAGTATTCAGGATCAATATGAGGGACTGGTATGTCGATGCTCTCACCCCTATCCCCCCTAATTTCCAGCTCTTTGATTTACATAGAACAAACTGCCCCATGAACTCATGCACATTCCTTGTGATCTATTAAATGGCGTTAAGGCGATGCACAACCACTGAACTGAACTGATGAGAATGAAAATTTCCGAAAATTTTCATCTCATTTTCATTGAGATGTTGCAGCCCAACATAGGTGGTGGTTTGCTTTCGAACGTGTGTGTATGATGCGAAGAACAACTGGTGCCCCCTGCCTCCCACCAAGGAAAACCGTAGTGATCATGGCCTCATTTCGTTCGAGGGGAGCTCTATGCAGTTGGAGGGGAAAAAGACTCCTTCGGTCGAGGTGTACGAAGGAACAAAATGGGAAGTTGTGGCACAGCTGGAGGTGGAAAGATGCGAGAGAGCTTGTCTCATGCAGTCGATGACTGGCCTTCTTTCCGATCCTTTTTCCCCTTTGGACTGTTTTAGGTTTTATTCTTGCGCAACGATAATAGGAATAGATAATCCCGATTTCGATTTCCTGCTGCATCGACCGACCCCTGTGAGGGATTGAAGACCTTAAGCGTTTTTTTTTTTTATTTATCGGCGAAAATTTACCTCTCAACGACAATACGAAATCCCTCTGTATTGGTTCGCTCACGAAGCCGTTTTTCAATTCTCATCGAATAATCAAAGAATTTATACATTCGCCGACGTGTACTTCGATGTGAACTATATTCCAAATATCTATTCATCTTCCCATCAAGATCAGAGACATTTTGGTTCTTTATGCTGTATCTCTGGCATCATTTATTCATCTGAAGCTGCGACGAGACTCGGCTACGCTTTTGTTTACGTACGCCTGCTTATGTTTGTGTTGTGAGATCGTGGAAGCAGGGTTTTAAATGGATGAACACGGATTACTGGAACCTATAGGTCATAAATTAACGGTCATACATATCGCCATATCACGATTTTGAGGATGCTCTCTCAGTTTCATTCCTTTTAAACGCATTTTACCATTCGGTGACGGGCTGATCAGATTCTGCGCATCTACATTGCGGCAGATTTACCCACTTAGTGACTGAAGCGATTAATTCACTCTTTCACAGAAATGAACTCGACTACAACCGGCGATGATAGTGTTCCTTCTTTCAATGGTCGTCACGAAGATATGCACAATGCCTCATCCAATAATTTAATATGACTTGAAGGAAGCGGTATCATTATGTAATCGGTGCGTTACATTATTGCATTTTGTGATGATTCAGGGAAAGTAGGAATGTTCCTGACCCGATTCCCATTCTCGTCAATGTGACAAACGAATCTATCCCATATCCCGCTTTTCCAGTTCAGCTCAACTTGACCGCCCGAAGAAGTCAAATCCGATCTCATCGGGAGAGAACGGTCTCGTCTGGACGAAAAGGTTGTTGGGCATCCGACCGACAGAAAGAGAAGAGAAATTCTTTCAAGGTCGACCGAGTGGGCGATGTGGAAGGAGCTCGCGCCCTTGACGAGAACGGAGGAAAAGAAGCTTCACATCGGAGACGTCCATAAAATTTCAACAAGACAGTGGATTGGAGGGGATGGAAGTGAAGATGAAGGCGGCTGCCTACCGTCATCGGATCACTTGCGAGGCCGCCTTCATGTATCAAAGGTCGGATTCACTTCAAAGCCGATAAATCTCACACCAAAAAACTACTGAGACAATGGATCACCTTTCGACTTTAAACTGTGAAAATGAGACGGAAACCTGGCACGAGAGCGAAAGTGAACAGGCCAACACTGCCGCGTCTCATCTTTCCTCCTCCTGACACGATAATTTCTTCTCGGGCTCCAATCCAAAACAAAAATGCGTGTGACACATTTTACTTTATATAACGTGATCCTAATGTCACTCGATTATTTTAGTGTTAAAGTTCAAATATTTCCTCTCAGACAATGAACGAAACGAAGAGGTGCTTCTATTGAAAAAAAAAAAGGACTATTCTTAATAGGGTGATGCGCTTACATACAAAACATTTTTTCTAGCCGGGCGCGACCGCCCATGCGATCTATCTCGCTAGTACGGGCTCTGAGGTTAGTGGGTTGGTTTCCCCAGTTTCCGTCAATTTCGTGGGCGAGAGGATATCGAGACTCCATTTCGGGGAGTTTCTTTGGCTCTGCCAAGTAGCTTGAGGACAGATAATTTCCAGAGAGTCGAAGTAGAAGGAATAATGGCATGAAGTGAATTGAAGTTTAAGGCAAACCGATATCCACAGCAGCTCTAAGTTTGGGAGTTCGATTTCGGATACGTTTTCCTAAAAAGGAATTTCCTGGTGGACCCGATTGCCCTTAATTTTTACATTTTAATCATCCGTAATTTGGAATGGCACGTGATCATCGACGACGGGTGAAGAACGCTGTGCAAAAGAGACGAAAAGCATTCACGAATAAGTCCCGCAGCGTCAAAACGTGAGCTGCAAAATCGCGGATCGAAATTCACTCTAGAGGGGCGCTGAATTCCAAACTGTACGCAGGCGATGGGGAAGAAAGTCCAGTTCATGAAACTCCGATTCAAATGTAGAGTCACATCATAAAATTTTCAGAACACTGTTCGACATGCATGAGCTCTCTTGCATCAGATCAGAAAATGTTAATATGCCCTGTCGTGGCTATCTCTCTCGAAATCTCTTAAATATCATGCTCTGAGCTATTTAAAAAAAAATCCTAATTAAACACCGTCCATGCAATAACGGGACACGAAAACGCATGAAGATATTCAAATTCCGTGAAGCATACATGAAGCATGCATCAAGGCACTTAAATCGACGAATTTCCCTCAGAGAATCCTTATCGCGAATCCACCTTACAGAATCATGGGGGAATATCTGGACCGGCCATCGAGTTCCACTTGAGAGAGGGAATTCCAGCGAGATAAGATGGAGTTTCCATGCCGGGACTCCGGCCAGATAAAGTGCGCAAACAGGGGAATAAAGCGAGAGTGTACAGAGTGGATAGCGAACGGTTGCACAAAGAATGAAGTTACGATAAAACGAACTCTGGCTCGTGTTCTGACGCCACAATCTCTGTGTTACTGCGACTCGTCCGCGCCTGTTGTGGCTCTTGCCGTGAGTTTTGTCACAAGTTTCACGCCGCTTCAGTTTCAATCTGGTTTCTTTTCCATCGACAATGGTGATGACGGAGCGTGACGACGCGAGGCGTTCGAAAAGCGAGCATCAGTATCGTTTCCTTGCGAGGGGTCTTGCCGAAAACGCAAGAGAGCAGAATGACCTTTGTGACGTCATCATCGAAGTCCAAGGCGTCTCCTATTACGGAAGCCGTTTCGTTTTGGGATCTGCATCGCCTGTCTTCAAGCGTATCTTTCTCACAGACTTAAAGGATTCTCAGGAAAGGACTGTTCCCTTAGAAGGGGTCTCCAAGGAAGGGTTTCAGGTGATCTGGGACTTCATCTACGATGAAAAATACGGAACGGAGGACGAAGCCATATCCTTGGACGTCCTCAAGGACTCCCACTTCCTCCAGATCGACCTCCTCTGCGAGGAATATGCCGAGAAATTGAAGAAGTTTCTGAGACCAGAGAATGCCTTCAATTTCCTATCTATCGCTGAGGAGTTCAAAATAGGGACGCTAGAAGATGCAGCCTTGCAATATATTGCTCGCCGATTCCAAGAGCTGATCTCCAATCTGAACTTTCTCTCCTTGTCTGCCAAGACGCTCCGCATGCTTTTAAGGAGAGACGACCTAGAAGTCTCCTCGGAGATAGAGGTCTACGAAGCTGTGAAAAAATGGGTGAGTCACGATTATTCGAGAAAGGCGCACAAGCGGGAACTATTGAACCAGGTGAGACTGGCGCTGTTGCCCTTGCCATACCTCAACGAGATGATCCACGATCCCATGATATATGAGGATCCTCAATGCCTCACCATAGTCACGGAGGCGAAGGATTTTCACGTCCCTGAGCTACGAGACGCAGTTCCCGAGGAAAGGACCAGAATGAGGGGCTCCGGCTTCTCCAAACATCCATTTACGTTTTGGAGTGTGGGGAAGAGTGGTGACGAAAACCGAATCCTCTCCCTCAGTGCGAAGGACTGGTCCGTTCAGGTTCTCGCCTCCTATCCCAGGCCAAATGACGTCTCCTTTGCAGAGGCATTCTCGGCAGTGGATGGGAAGCTTTTTGTGACGGGCGAAGGAATGATGCAAGTGTTGGACGTGGAGCGGAAAGTGTGGGAAAGCGGGCCCCCGCCACCCGACAACGTCCAGTGGCCGGCAGCGGCCGTCGGACTCGACTCCGTTTTCGTCGCTGGTGGGCGATTCGGCAACAAGAGTTCCAGTAAATTTTACAAGTCAGTGAACCGGTTTGAACTGGGAACGTGGAGATGGGTCTCGGCACCGGATATGAAGTACGAGCGTCATGCACCCGCGGCGGTTTTCTTCGATCACAGCCTCCATGTCATCGGCGGATTCCCCAATGCGAAGAAGCACGAGCGGCTGGACATCAGGACGAACGCGTGGATTGAGCTCTCTGGATGGCCAGGGGGCCAGAGTTGTCCTGGACTTGCCGTCCACAATGGTGAAATCCATGTCGCTGGCGGTGGCAGCAGAGGTGACCTTAAAATCTCCGACGTGCATGTGTATGATGAAAGGAAGGACGATTGGCGCTTCTTACCATATATGGAGGAGAAGCGGAAAAATCATGGCCTCATCTCGTTTGATGGAAATCTCCATGCTATCGGTGGAAAAAACACTCCTTCCGTTGAAATGTATAATGGAACCGAATGGAAAACGGTGGCATGGCTGGGTGTGGAAAAGTGCGAGAGGGCTTGCCTCATGCAATCCACGATTGGGAATACTTTCGGAAGAATTCATCCCGGGTGATACCGGGCTTACTTTCTTCAGGGTTAAGTTTTGCCCTCTCCTGAAGTTATACATAAATGCAACATTTCCATTGCCAAGAGCTTCGGCCAACAGAAGTCCGAGCATGCATACGATGGCAAAGACGCAATGATTTTAGACGTATGTGTACTCCACGTTCGCAGAGCAAAATATGTTCCTCTGTGTGTGATGCGGCACCCATATAAGTCTTTTCTTTGAGTTGCCAATTTCTTTTTTGACACGTATTCTTTCGGATATAGTCTGATAATGCTCTGGAATTGAGCCCACGATCCGAACAATCATCCTGATGCAGTCCAGTCGATCGTTCCAGTCGACGGGGATACAAAGAACAAGAATGGTAGGAGACCAGAACAAATTGGAAAGGACTAAATTTCATTGCCTTTTTCAAGTCTTCAGCGATCAATAGTTTCTTACCGTAATTAGGACGAACACATCCTATGTACTTTATTTGCATCAAATACCTACTTGGCTCCCAAACAATGTGATGTGATCAACCGAGAAACAGTGCGGGAATTCCTTCCATTCATTTCCTCCGCGCTCCTTTCGAGTTTGTGGCCCGATTTCGGGGCGGAGACAGGAAATATGGTATTTTCCAGTTTACTCCTCGAAAGGTTTTCCGAAGTATGCGCATATATCCATAGAAATGCATTCAACATACCGCTGTCTCCAGGAATAGCCCAAAATGTGGAGAGCCCAGTTTCACTACGCTTTCACTGACGGCGTTGACGTCAGGTATGATATATCAATTGGTCTAATTTGAAGCTAATCCGGAATCACTTGAAACCTTACCAGTTGAAAGCAAAAACACAATAAATCGTGAAGAACCGTGCCAGAGACCGAAAAACCAATAATAAAGCTACACTCATGAAAAATACCCAAAAGGGTAACAATTGACACCAACCCACTGCATGAAGAGAATCACATCCGAAGAGGTCGGAATCCAGACCTGACCTGCTGTCACAAGCAACGTTTCACATGCTTTTATACCCGTCCTTGAGCCTCCAGCTGTGCGACTAGACCTCGCCACTCCACCTTGCCTTCCCCCTTTCTGTTCTTATCTCCCCTTGATAATTATCTTCCTTCGAACCCATTTACATTTCCTATGGATCCTCTCACTTTAAAGACTAAACAAAATTGACATTCGTTACATAGCGGATTCGCATCCACATTAGAAAGTATTGAAAACATCAATGCGATTCCATGCAAGAGACCACGGGATGGTCTCGAGCTTGCATTCCATCATTTTTATTCTTCGATTCCGATCTCTGTATGTATCTTGGGCAATGAAAACCGGAAAATACATTTACTTTTTTTTTTAGTCAGTCTGAAACTGAAGACGACAAACATGAAAGCGTTCTGGGTTTCCACTTTCCGTTTTGTAGATGTTTAACGACGATCATTCCAGGGCCGATGGAGTTCCGCGGAATATCCGACAGGATCAGCTTCCCAAATTTCTTTCTCTCTCTCGTTTGAAGGGCGCCCATGTCCTCTCCTAATTCGATCATGAAAGTTTGTTTTGGGAACCTCGTACCACGCCTTTTGTCTGGACTTGTTTCATAAGAGGAATCAGGTGAAGGGGGTTCATTTCATCATTTATCAACTCCATATTCCAGGCTGATTCATGGAGCCCAGGCCATGAACAAGCTGATATTCCCCATAAGAACTCCTTAGAAAAAAATGGCATACTTCATCCAACCAGAGCTTTAGAACGTCGATCGAGTGTCAGTGTACTCAATTCGCCGTTCCCGCATGCTAATGGCAACATGAGGAAATTAAGGAATGAATATTTGGACATTCCATAGAACAATAAGGAGCGGATCATCCCTCAATATATACCACAAGTCCAAAGCCCATGTGCACACGGGGTGTTTAGTGATCTTTGACTTTGCTGACTGGATGGGGATTGCTAGAGAAAACGCTTTTTACTCTTTGTACACATGGTTAACCGTGAATACCCTGTTGGATCCTTTCAAAAGTGTACCCTCTTTCTCTGTGTTGAAAAGGTTGATTTTATTATTGTCCTTGGCTGATGATCTTGAAAAAGCAACGTATTTAACCGTGGCCGAAAACTGGATTCGGTAAATAAATCCTAACATTGTGGAGTGTCTGACCTTGGGATTTATTGATAGTCATTGCGCAGAAAACATAGCTTCCAAGTTGGAGTCAGTATCCTATCATTCTCACCCTATCGAATGAGCCCCCTAGGTGGACCATTCCCTCTCCTCAATTACCAGGGGTTTCTTTGCTCTGTTTACATCTTTTAAAACAAATACTTTGAGGAATTCCAATTTCTTTCCTACGTTGTCTGCGGGAAAATATTATGTTACATATGAAAAGTGCGACAAAATGCAAATAATTACCTAACACCAGTGAAATTGTGGCTTTTTGGAGCCATCACGCCGCACTTGTGTTAAGTTGGCTAGTTGGATTATTCCCGATAAATAGATCGCTCATAAACAGGGCAAATATTGGCTGCAGGCATTAGCACCAATGTGGGGCCTACTTGGGAAGCGCACTTTCATGTGGGTTCACGCTTTTCACAGTCTACGCTGATTCAACGTGGTGTACTGTTCGGGTATGAGGTGTTGAATGGTATTATTGCACAGACGATGTGACACGTGGCACATACAAAATCAAGTCTATCTCTTGCACAAACTTGTCTTAAGGGTACCAGCATTGCGAAATTGCATATTACACTAAAACAGAGCTAGCGGTAAAAACATTTCCTGAGATTATGGTATGATAATTAGATGCCCAGTTCTCTTTGCCACCCTGCCTATGAGAAGGTAAATGCGCAGCCTTCTGGCGACTGTAGGATGATGCCTTTTCGAAATGTAACGGTACGAATGTAATGCTAATGACATCTAAATCCGATTCAGTGCCTAATGACATCGATATCGATCATTACATATTCATACAGTATCTATGCTACAAAAATAATTTGTTGTTTACTAACTGATACCAACTTCCAGAACAACCTTCATGGGAACTAAGTATTAGATGAAAGAACTATTGTGAAATAATTTCAACTCCACATTCGCCTCCTTGAACGAATCGTCACTCACTTATCAGCAGGTATTCTGGATATATTCTTCCCTGCAACGCGTAATGTTGACGATTTCCTGCTGCTAGGATCACTTCGATCGGAACACTCCCGTCAATCTATGGTGGTTTCATGTTCAGTAAGGACATAGTGTGTCCTAGTTGGCATGTGAATTCCCTGTGTTCACCTCGCTCTCTTGGAGTGCCTTTTCGCGCCGAGTATCACGTCCTTCTCACTCTTTCCATCGTGGTCCATCTCATATTGACGATGACGCAAACAGAGCGTTACGAAGTGAAATGCACAAAAACCGAGAAGCAGTATCGTTTCCTTGCTAAGGGCAGGCCCGAGAACTCCAGAGAACAGAATGACTTTTGCGACGTCATCAGTAGAATCCAGACCATGATGACCAAGGACGAAGACCTGACGTCCACTACCACGGGAGCCATTTTGTTTTGGGATCTGCATCATCTGTCTTCAAGCGGAAGTTCCTCACCGAGATGACAGAGTCTCAGAACAAGGTTGTGGCATTGAATGCGGTGTCGAAAGGAGGATTCCAGGTCATCTGGGACTTTACGACGAGGCCTAACCAGGCCATTTGAATCCCCTGGAGATCCTTTCCTTATCATCCTATTAAATTTTTTAAACATAAAAATATTATAGGATTCCTATAGGAATTCTATATGATTCTTAAAGGATCCTGTAGGAATCCTATAGGAATATTACAGGATATGTGTATGTTTCAAAAATCTTATAGGATCCAATTGAACTTTTCCATATGGGTACACCATAGGAAAACGAGGGTGCCGATATACCCAACACCTGAGTGTAGTCAATGGTAGGGTAATCTCAGCAGGGGCCGACAAAGCCAACATATGGGTTTGTGGTGCTCATAATGTCGGCACCCCTATTTTCTCCCCAACAATGCACCAGAGTCGGAAGTGATTGTTAACGGGAACGATTCGGCTGCAGAAGTACTTTTAAAAACTTGGGACTCGAAGCACTCTGAAGCTCACAACGAAATTCTCAAAATCCAAATATGACAGCGGAATATGGTGCTAAAGGTTCCCCAAAGAGCACCACGGAAACGACCCTGCGACAACTTCCAGATAAACAAATTTTATAAAAGGTAATGATACGAAATTGCTCTCTCGTCACCTCCATTTCTATTTAAAAAAAATCACAACTCCAAAAGTTTCACATGTTGTTTCTTTTCAAGCAATAAACGAAATGACTCCCCCCTTTCAAGTTACACATGCAGGAAACCTCGTCCAAGATTGGGAAGGAGCTCTAGCACCTTACTTTCTCAAAAGTGCATGAAATAAGGGTAGCAAATTCACCATGCAGTAGTTCGTGTAATTGCAATATCCACAGAAGAGGGGAGTTACTTAAGGGTCGAAGTCTTTCCATCCAATGTTCATTGAATTCCAGTGCCTAAAGAAGGGTAAGACTTTACCATTTCAAGTTTTTCCTTTCAACAAGCTTAATGACGTCAGGCATCTCATACAATATCTGGAAGGTGCTGATTAAGTTTGGCTGGAAAAAGTCCTCAGTGAAAGCAAAATGAGACCAACACAAGTTGATCAGGTCGATGGCGCAGATGCAGATTCAGTTGATAAAAACCTCATGAATAATTGGTGAATAAAACAGATCCTTAAGATTCACATTTTATTCTCAGTCTATTCGTAAGGCTTCCTTTGAAATCTGTAGTTGCATTCATAGGTAAGCAAATATGTTTGATAGGAATGTGAAAGAGTGGCTGGGAGAAGTTCTGGCAGCGCGGATATGGAAAAGGGCGTATGTGCATAAACGCTTATGTGTATGTGCATCTCAGCAAAGTGAGATTGAAAAAATCGATAAAACGCCATGTTCAATTAGGAAAAGGCATAAGTTACTGTTCAACTGAAAATGGAATTTTAATCAGCTGTAGATTTGCTCTGAAAAGTTTTTGCTATTTATCTGGAATGGTGTATTTTGCACATACGCCCTTTTCCCAGAGAACTCCCCAATTATTTCAGCCTTTCTTCACGATATATATGAGTGGCAGGGAATAGCTATCAGCAAATGCATGTATAGCTAGTATAGCTATACATGGATAGTATAGCTATACTACCTAGTCCTGCCATAAATACTGTTACAAGGTATTTTTGTAATAACTCTTTTCATATAAAACATACGCTGTATTTGCTAACAGTAATTATTTCCCTACATAATTACTAACATATTACAGAAATATTATTCAAAATGTCCACCCCTGCCCTTCACACATGACTTTAAATGATCAGAATGATCATCCATCGCAGTACGCACCACTTCCATTGGATATTGGCTGCTGATTTTGCAAGGGCTCGCTTGAGACTTTCAATATTTGGATGTCTTCTGTGGTTAGCCATCAGCTCCAACTCTGCCCACAGTTCGTTGTCCAGTGGGTTCCAAGATGGCCAATCGGAGGCCTTGATGAACTTGGGGACATTGCTGGCTAGCAACTCCTGCTTCGTCCTAACCTTGTTAGTAGGTTCTGAGTCTTGCTGGAAGATCCAGTTGCCCCCATTGAACATTGTTTAGTTGAGAGGCTTCACTGACTTCTCTAAGACTTATTCCTGGTACACTTTGGCTGATGTCTTCACTTCTTGCTTGAAAAAATGCAGCTTGGTGACACCCTCATAACTCACCCCCCACCAAACCATGACAGAAGCAGTATGGTGACCTCTCTTCACCTTATGGATGACTTCTGCAGCTTCCCAAGAGTTGTGGGCATACACTTGTCCATTTGGCCAGTTGAATTTTTCTTCAACAGTGAAGATTTTCTCATCAGTAAAGAGGATTTTGTGGTGTCTGTTTTGCGCGTACCTCTGCAGCAACACTATCGATCGCGACCTCCTGATTTCTTTCAGAGATGGAGTCAGCATGTGTCCTGTGCTTCTTCGGTAAGCACCAATCCTTAGGTCTGATTTAATCAACCGATACGTGCTTCTAGTCGAGATGGTCATTTCCCTAGCCATCACTTTCTGCTTGCGTAGCGGATTTCGCTGAATCCTGTTGCTAACTTCTTTGATGACTCGTGGTGTTCTGGCGGTGGGTGGACGTCCAGATCTAGGGCGGTCTCGTTCTCCCTGAGTATCATTGTAACGTTTGATAGCTCGGTAAACAAACTGCTGACTGATTCCAAGTGACTGCAAGTCTTAAAATGATTGCAGGTTTCTGACCCACTTTGTGCAGGGCAATCACTGCTATGCTATTCTCTTTGTCACCCCACTCCATGTTTACTGCACGCAACACAACAGCCAAAATGTTACCAAACAATACGGCAGATAATACACTGCACGATTACTAGGTTACAAGTTTCTAGCTTCTTTCGCTAGAATGCAAGGAACATGTAAATCTTGTAACAGTATTTATGGCAGAACTAGGTAGTATAGTATAGCATAGAAGTTAGTATAGCTTTTTCGAAGAGGTGATTTAACTACCGACCAATTTGCGATGTCTGCTCCATATTAAATGAACTGTGGTGTGGATACCCCGTGGAGACTCACTCAATATCATAGATTCCTAAACCCGTTTTAATTTGGTGCCAGGAAAACACGATTACCTAAGAAGCTGTTTTTATTTCATACTACAAATTGGAGGAGGTCATAGGAAGAAGAGTATAGGAAGTCAGATATAAGGTGCTTAGCAAATGGTTCCTAATGGAGTGGAAAGGGCAAAGGAAAGAAAAATATTGGAAACAGCAAAATTCACGGGCAATTCTATGTGAAAAATGGGAGATGACAAATACCGAAGGATGAAGGATGAATGAAAGTCATATTCCTTGGCCTTCAGATAATGAAAATAAAATACTTGTGCAATATCCAACATACAGGAGGTATGTGACATCTATAATAGCAATGCCCTTCATAATGCATTTGGTACATCAAGAATGTCTATTTATAGATAGCTGAAAGTTTGATCATTTCTACTCGCATTCAGATAGTGAAATGAATGTAAATGAGGATTAGAAAATGGCAAAGCTTCTAGATTACAATTCACTAATCATCTGTTCCATATTAATGTCTCTGCTGATGAGGCAGATAAAGATTTCTACATCTGATGAACCACCCAGAAAAGGCATTTGTTGCAAGAAACCCTTATCTTACACTTGAGTTACCTGGAGAACCTAATATCCCTGAGTATAGTAAAATAATATATAGGAATATTGACAGCGTGCATTCAGAATTGCGTTTTCAGGATATGAGATGCCAGCATCTAAGAATACGATGAATTCTGATCAAATGGAAGGAAAAGCGGTCTGGTGCATGGAAAACACCCATTTACGCAAGGTTTAGGATGGATTATTTCCCACAATGGATGAAAAAATGCCCGCGCAAATCTGATTTTTTTTTAAATCGTCGTAAGAGTAATAGCTGATGAGATAATGCCTGGCAGGAGTAGTGACAAACTGGACTTTACAAAAATTAGCATTGGGAATATCTAGAATGCTTTAAAGGCAAGGAAAATTGATGTTGCATTTCAGGAAACTTAACTTGTGTCTAAGGTCTTGAAGCCGAGCTGTTAACTTTAAAGTTGGGCTGCCAACATGTTGCCGGTCATTGGAAAATATTCAACACATGTAACATATTGAATGTAGTTCGCGTTATATAGCACACAAGCATTCACATAATGAAAACGCCAGTCGAAGTAAATAGAGTAGGTATTGTTAAGGCACTTGTAAAGACATTGAAAATGTGATTTGCTTAGGTTTAATACTTCCTCATGCATGACTTTTTTACGAACTTACACAATTTTCATGTTATCTTATAAGTGCTAAAGGCAAGGGACAGTTGGCCGACCACTTAGAGGTTGTCAGTACATGTTTTTTTTCATGTCGAAATCCTGGTCAAATTCATATTAGGTCATATTAGGTGTCGACCATTGAAGTTCGTAAATTAACTTTAACATTTCAACTCCATTTCAGAACTAATGATAGTGTGTGAATGCCACCTGATATGTTCATTGCTTTGTTTTGTAATACTGGAGTGCATCGTGCATTGGGCTTCTTCGAATCAAACGATGAATAGGTGTTTTTCACACCAGGTATCACTCTAACTTTCTCTTTTGCTTGAAAACAGAAGATGAACTTATGTCAGCACAGGTGCATCACTTTCACCCGATAGATGCTTATAATATGTGCCCTTCACTTTCCCTTCTCTATGTTCACTATTAACCATTCGTAGTAAGTTATGTTCGCCATGAGCAAACTTGCCCTTGACTCCCTTAAATACCCCTTTAACACGGGATGCTATCGAGCGCTCCTGATCTGGATTTGGATAGAAGAAAGTTATATCCATTCCCATTTCTTTGAACTCTTTCATGTACTCCTTGAATGGGTCAAAATCGTCCTTGAGTTCCAGGGACAATTCTGCTTTCTCTTTCGCATCTTCCAGGTATTTAATCCTCTGGAGGAAGCCAGGCTTTCCTTCTTGCGTCTCTCTCTCGATCAACAAATTTATGTAATCTGTGATACCAAGTGGATTGGGATTTAAGGCTATTTCTTCGAGCTTCTGCTTGCATTTATGCGCCTCTCTTGTCAGTTCCAAGACTTTGACTCTCTTCCGGTTGAAGTCCTTGATGAGTTCTTCCAGAAGTCCATTTGCAGTCAAGCGATTTCCATTTGCAGTCTCATACTTTTCCTTCAACTCTATATAGGTTCTTGTCTCCTTCTCTTCACGGATTTCGAAGCGATGCTCTTCGTTGCTGTGCTTCAACCATGCACACTTTTTGGGGCAGACATTACATTTTCTTTTCAATCCATGCATTGCAGAGCAACCAAACCTCATTGGATTCAATGGGATGTTGCAAGGATAATGACAAGTGATACTGCACTTTCGGCAGTTTGTCGCATACGTGCCATTGTCCAGTTTTACCAATATCTTCTTATGGACGGTTACTGTGTATAAGAAGTCTTTGTTTGCATTCATCTCTCCTTCATGCTGTTTCAACGCTTGATGCGTTTCCCGTAACTGTTCCAGATCCCCAATAGCTGAAAAGAGAGTGCAAACTCTGAAAGTGAACTCCGTGCTCACGCACAAGGGCTAGAGACACAATGCGAAATAACTTTGTTTTTGCACACCCATATGCTTTTCCTTTTAATTGTAGGGCATATGAAGGTGAAGGCATTCAAATCCATAAACATTTTCTCAAAAGCATCGAAAGAAGATAGTATGCATCAAACTGCCAAAATGAGATACTTTCACTTCAATTTTAGAATTCGCTCACCTTTTGTGAAAGATGTAGAAAGGTAGAAACTGCAACTGCACGGTGGGATAGCAGGCAGTAATAGGCAAAAAATCCAGTAACTTTGATTTGTTCAAAACATATATCCTACAAACATAGGAACCCAGCATCATGGAAATTTAGCTAAATTTGATTGATAAATATTGGGCGAAAAAATACCATTGTGATACCGTCAAGGTGACAATATTAAATATTGGCAAAAATTTAATCGATGTTTTTAAAAAATGCATCCCAAGAAAGACTGCGTTATATCGATTTGGCTTATACCCTCGAGTGAGTGAGGCAATGTCCCAGCAAAGATGATGCATCACATTCAGCTAGAGCTCTCAACCTCAGTCCTCAGTATGTCGCAGAGGGAATTCCAGGAATGACTGAAAATTTCGCACTTTTCTGGCTTTCCAGGACTGTATCTTTTTTCGCATATGACTGCATTGTTTGTTTCCTCCTGGGAGTTGGTACTTGTATTAGAAATAAAACCATGAGAGTTCATTTTCAGCAAGTTGAAGCAAGATGAATAAAAAAATTATTTATTATGTTTATGAAATGCATTACGAAAAAAGCAACGCAAGAGATCAGCTTGGCTGCCGGAAAGAGTGAACCTGTGGAATTGCGACATTGGTTTTGCAAAGAATCGAGGCTCAAATCAGTGAAACGTAATATACTTCCCTGATAAACCCTGTGCGGAGATGTCTTGAGTATTTCGTGCATCACCTTATTATTGCCCACTCCCGTCTCAGCCCATTTTGAACTGGTTGTCCGTTGTCATGACATGGTTTTTATGCGACCAAGAGTTTTCTATATGACACAGAGCTTCTTCACTCTGTGCCTTAGAATACCCAATTAACGCCTCTGATCTCGCACCGAGGGCCTTTATTTTTCATAGTGAGTAAATTCTTATACCTGCAAGGATGAGTAGAAAGGAAATTTTAAGGTATGACGTATCTCCCATAATAAAAGTTTTCATTCGAATCTGTAGGATCAGGCATCACAAATTGCAGCAATAGAATTAAGGGGTGACTGAAAAATAAATGTCGTTACACACTTTATATTTTCTACAAATTTATTCCTCGAGTTATTTTCATCCAAACAACATGGATGGCGATACAAGAAGCTTCCATCAAGTTACAGATTGAGATCTTTTTGAAAAAGTATCCGTCTGTGGTTGAACTCAGTTTAAGGAAAGAATAATTGAAATGAAGAAGTTTCTCAGAAGTGGGGAAAATGTTGATTATCTTAACAACATTCCAAGAGATACTCTCGTATCATTTCTTAGAAGGAACATTGAGAAAAAAATTTTAGTTGAACTCCACTGCGAAGAGGTAGGCATCCGGAAGGCCAAAGACTGTTTCAACTCGTCAAAATCTAAGCAGAGTCAAGAGACTCATAATGAACAAGAAAGGAAGATCAGTGAGGAAAGTGGCCGCCATGACAGGCCTGAAAAGAGAAACTGTAAATTTAGTTCAATGCCAAAGAGATTTGACGTTGTAATCACCAAGAAAGACAAACAGATTATCAAGAAATATTATCAATAGACCTAGAATAAATAACGTAATGATTTGTAGTGATTAGTAACCCTTTCATCCCCCTTCACCGAAGAGATCAAGATAGCCCTCTCGGCCACAAGATCAGGCAAAGCCGCCGGACAAGACGGTATCTACTCTGAGTTCTTGAAGAAACTAGGGCCTTATGCACGACAGTGGCTGACCACATTGTCCTCTAACATCCAAGCCTCAGGAAAAATACCTAAGACATGGCGACAATCGAAAATAATTGCCATTCCAAAGCCTGGCAAGCCTTCACGCGACCCAAAAAGCTTCAAACCTATCTCATTGCTATGCACAGCTTACAAGCTTCTCGAACGGCTGTTTTTAGCCAGATTGTCTCCTATAGTCGAAGCACACATCCCACCTGAACAAGCTGGCTTCCGACCGACCCGTAGCACCTGCGACCAGGTACTCCTGCTGACCATCTTCATTGAGGCTGGCTTCCAGCGCAAACTCACAACTGGAGTCGCTTTCATCGACCTCTCCGCGCGTTTACGACACTGTTTGGCGCGAGGGTCCGCTTTTCAAAGTGTCTAACATTGTCAGGTGCAAACAGACACTACGTCTACTATCCTCCATGTTAACCAACCGGAGGTTTCGTGTCCATCTGGGGAACACGATAAGCAGGGCTCGACTATTAAACGACGACCTACCCCAAGGCTCAGTCCTTGCCCCAACCCTTTTCAATATCTATATTAGTGACATCCCTACCACTGAGTCACGCAAGTTTGGGTACGCTGATGACCTCACACTTGCAGTTCAATCCGTACACCCCACCAAGATAGAAGACGCACTCACAAAGGACTTACAGGAGCTCGAACGATTCTTTAAATACTGGCGCCTCCTCCCTAACCCCAGTAAAACAGTCGTAAGTGGCTTCCACTTGAACAACATACGCGCAAACATGCCCTTAACCATTGCTTTCTGTGGGGAAAAAGATACGATCCATCCCCAAAATATTTGGGCGTCACCTTAGACCGCAGCCTTATGTTCCACGAACATCTCAAGAACACATCTGCAAAGACCAAGTCTCGCGTGAACCTGGTCCATAAACTGATTGGCACAACTTGGGGAGCTGATGCTCCCACCCTGCGGAACACAGCATTGGCTCTTGTTTATTCCACTGCTGAATACTGTGCCCCAGTATGGGGCCGTAGTGCGCATGTCGGTACGCAACTGAACGCTGCTATGAGGATAATGACGGGCACCCTCAAATCCACTCCTCTGCCATGGCTCCCAGTGTTGGCCAACATAGCACCAGCCACCTCCGGCGAGACGCGGCTTATGTCATACCATAGTTGCGCAAGGCGTACAATCACTCGCTCCTATCCACAATAACGGATCAGACAGTCGCAAAGGCCGGAGAGAACATGCGAGATCGAGAGCTTGAGCAGGGCACTCCAACCTGCGGGAAGTCTTCCATAAACTCTCTCGGAAATTCCTGAGCTCAACGATATAAGCAGCAGCTCCTCTATCCCGTTCTCGAGAATGACGTGTGGAAGACTTCCACGAACTTCGCGTCGGTCAAGGCCAGGGGTGTCAAACTACCGACCCGCCACTTGCTTTAGCCTGGCCTACAAAGTCCTCTTCAACACTTACTTTTGGAAAATTTTAGTATTTTTCAACCTGTTAGCAATTGAAACTTTGGTGTAAGAATTGCTACTGTGGACCCAACCACCCCAAAAGGGTACCATGCGGTCGTTAACTTAATCAAGTTTGACATTTCTAGCTTAGGCTAAGCGTTTAACGTAGTTAGGGCCGCCAAAAGGAATTGTGAGACCTGGGGCAATATTCACGTAAGGGCCCCCTTCCTACTCCTTCCCCCACCCCTGTTTCATACACACTCAGTCAACTCTTCATTGCTAACGGAACCTACGCTACTAAACCTACGTATCTCATCTGGTGTGAGGCCCCCTCAGGCAAGAGTCATGGGGCATATTGCCCCTTTTGCCCCCCCCCCCCTCTCTACGATCCTGAACATAGTAAGGAATCCACGAGTTCAGTCAGCACCTGAACGCTCTACGCGGCAGCCGCTCTCCCGTTCTCGAGGACGGATCCAACAGTTGCGAGGACTCGAAGGAAACTGCACGCCCAAGAGCGAGACGGAGATCCCAACCCGTGGAGGACATCCACGAACTCCAGATCGGCCTAGGCTAAGCGTGTAGCATTTTCGGATATTCAAGAGTTCAGTCGCCGGCCCTATTAATGCTCTACGCAGCAGCCGTTCCGATTTTGTACGTCTTGCACACCCCCCCCCCCCCTCTTCTCCAAGGGGGTATTCACGCCTACGATAAATACTTTTAATGAGTGGTACTCGTATCCAGTATCGATCGCGACCCTGTGCGTATCGTCCGTAAAGACCACCTCCACCACTATTCATGAAGGCCTGTGAATGAAAAACACGGATAAAGAAACGGGATGGTTAAGACGCGGCCGACATCGTCTTTCTGATCCAAGCGTAAACACTCCTGTTCCATACAGGTGGGATCCGGTCGTTTTCACCCTCGGGAGTCACTCTCCTTGTGAGAGTGTCGACCTATTATGAGGATGGGGTTCCGATTGATAAAGGGGTCAGGATCCCGATAAATATAAGGGCGGAGATCTCATCCCGACGAGGAAGTAATCCTTCCTCCAGGGATGGAAGGGGACTCCAGGTGTAATACGCGGGACGCTTAACTCTTCCCTGCGTAAAAGTCCGTATCGGATGTGTGAACACCTCCTAATTAGGGAGGGGGGGCGGGGGTATGCGTAAAATGCCTCTCTCTCATGTTATAGTGTTAGGGATGGCATGGAGAGGGCCTGATGAACGTCGTTGGTTCGGTAGTGTAGTGGTACCACACTTGACCGACTATTCGGGAGGCCCCGGTTTCGATTCCCGCTCTTACTATCGTTTTCTTTCGTCCTCTTATGCTATCCGAACTCTTTCCTCCCCCCACCCCTCCAACTATTACGTTCTCAAGACAATCGCAACAGCCGAATAAAAAGTACGTGTCCGAGAGAGTATACCCGGAGGCTGGCAGGAGGTGCTGTTGTAAAACTGTGATAACGGCTATTTCTCTGAAGCAAACCCCCCCAAAATTATATTTCATTCGAAAGAAAATTGAAGAAGCCTCATTTTGCTTTAAAAAAAATGACATTGGCCCAAGTTATTAAACTTCAAATTTGGGGCGTTTTTTTGGTCCACCCTGTATATAGAAAAGCTGTCTTGGACTTTTTTTTTCTCTGACTCTCATATTCTATTGTGAAGTAGTTATTTCAACATATAGGAAGTGTTACCTTTCCCTACCTGAATAATAACCTGCCTCAAAGTCAAGTGAAGCTTACATGCTGGACATAACAATGAGGCACTACGCCATTGCTATTAACTAAGATCATTTATTTTATTTTAATTACCGTCGGTAATAGTGCCCTGATAGGGAGGTTGGGGAGGGAAAAGTTTCCTTTCTTAGGCAAGTCACTAAAATGTTGTGTCTCACCTATCCGAATTTGCGGTAAGATGCCCTTGAGCGCTGCTTCCAAGCGTTCTCTTTCCTCCAGGACTTCTCTCGTCATAGTCAGACTCACGGGATCGGACTGTACGAAACTAAAGAAGAAATCCTTAAAGCTTTCGTTTCCCTTTTCCCAGAAACGTTTTTTAAAGGTCAAATCGTGAGCATCTGACGAGTTCACAAAGAAGGCAGAATTGTTGAATTTGTTATGTTTTCTGCATGGAATGCTGGCTTCCTGGATGGCGGCCAAAGCTGGTGCCTCGTCGTAGTCGGAGAAAGTAGTCAATACATAGATGCTCTTCTCCACATCTTTTCCAAACACTGCCAATATTGAATGAAATATGTATTTTTGAGTGGGTGTGAGCCTGGCCGAGGCGGCCTGGACAACGAAGCCAATTCCGTGAAGTTGATCCATGCCGATAGTCCCGCCGGAAGAGAAGAATTTCTTGATTTGACTTCTCAAGTCCTCATCTGCTTTCATGCCTGCAGTATCACCGAACCCAGGCGTATCGACGACGGTGAGTGTATAGGGAAGAGCGAATCCATCCTGCTGGTGTAGAACGTACGCCGTGATCGACCTGGTCTGGCTATGGGCTTGAGATTGTTCACACCCTTCGTCCAAGATGAGCTTAAACCGGAAATCGTCTTCCCATTCCACTCCATAGAGGTAATTCACCATCGCATTGATAAGTGTAGTCTTCCCTAGGAGATGAAAACGAATTTACTTCGACCCAAAACCGTCACAATTTGAAATCGAAGGAGGTGGGCTCTACCTGTCCCCGTGGCTCCAATGAGCATGAGAACCCTTCCTGATCCATCGGTGGGTCCTTTTTCGCCGACCTCGTACTTCGCTAAAAGATTATCTTCATCGTTCAAAAGTTCCCTCATCGGAAGTTGGTAAATGAATCCGTCAATGTTCTTGCTCTTTTCCTTCATTTTCTGAGCTAGCTCAGTTTTCTGCTCCTTTTCAAGATTATCTTCATCGTTCAAAAGTTCCCTCATCGGAAGTTGGTAAATGAATCCGTCAATGTTCTTGCTCTTTTCCTTCATTTTCTGAGCTAGCTCAGTTTTCTGCTCCTTTTCTTTACCCTTCAAGATTAAAACATGACTGTGTAGCATATTTCAAGGGGTCTTTGGCTGATTTCAAAACTGCAGTCCAGTCACAGTTCAGTTGAAATTCAGTTCCAGTTTTAGTTTCAGTCGCAGTTACAATTGGGATTTTGTTATGGGAGTTGTCTAGACCACAGTGGAACTTCAGTCAGACCAAACTCTGAAGTGAAACTGGCTCTTATTGTTTAGTCTATGGAGGGGAGACATATATGTGCAACACCCAGTACTTCCAGGAAGTAACACCTCCAACCCTGTATTCGACATCTGATGTCCTATGCCCATAGCGCACTGAAATCACTAAGGTCGAAAGTGTTAAGAACCATCGAGAACAAAATAACTACACGGCATAGCGCCTTACTTACAAGTAAAATAAATTCCCCCATTTTCTTCACTGTATTCTTACTACTTCCAAATACGAGGTCCCAGGAAGAATGTCTTCCTTATATTAGGAGATTTCAGAAGTCATTTTCTAAATCGCATATCTATAATTCCGTTACAGGCCTTTTCAGATTCGTAGAGAACTCCTGCGACTAAAAATATCGTTCTCACTTCATTAATGATCCCACTTAATCATTAATCTCTACTAGGCTAATATCTTCAGGAAAACATGCGCTGTTATCAGAGGGCAGCATCTTCAATCCAAGAAATGCAATTATCTTTAAATATAATTATTCAACGATAAATGAATCCTCATTTTAAATGGATGTCCATCATGATCTCCATTGTTTCTTAGATTGAGTAGTATGAGACTCAGGAAGCATCTTACTGAGAATACAACGCTTTCGAAAATGTCTATTTCCTTCGAGCCCACGAAAGATCATGCATTTAACAATAAACAACTCTATGTAAACCATCTAAATAGATAATTTAAAAAATAATTTTCTACGTGAGAAAAGAGAATAGTACAAATTCCAGGGTCTCAGGGAAATGATAACGTAAGAAAGGCATTTTCAGGAATTGTAATGAAATAAAACCTTAGAACACCTTCGTATCGAGTGGTAACAAAATTCGTACCTGCATGTCGACTGAGGCTGGATCATTCTGTCCTGTGGGTGGTACTTGTTGCTTCCTGAATTGCGCAAATAATCAACCAAGAATTGGAATATCAATGGAAACAAATCAGTTATTGATAAGAACATTCACATGAAAATAAAATAACCACAACAAATTCGAAGCCTGGACTGATTTTAAAATCGCCCTTTTTTTTTTAAATCCCTATGTATTTCGAATACTAGAAACTATGGACACTGAACTGCAACTAAGGTGGAAGATGGTGTTGCATCTTTGAAAAATACATTATTACACCCTAATATAACTTCTTCAGAAAAGTAACATTAATGGCACGCGATGATGGGCAGTTTGCTTTATTTTCAAGTACGAAAATAATTTTATTAAACTTGCTAGCTAGAAAGATAGCTAGAAAGATAGAAGCATAGCAATGTTTCACTTAAATTAAGGACACGCCTTATCCCTTCTTTCAAGAGTTTTGGAAGGGAGTAAAAATAACTTATGATAAATATTAGTTAATATTCATTAGAAATTAACAACGTTTAATGACTCCCCGAATTTGAATTGAATTGTATTCTTGATTTTAGCTAAGAACTCCCATTTGAATGGATCGGAATTATTTTCACACGATGAAATTTGATTTACGTGAAAAACAAAAACTTCGCAGAGATGTACATGTATTTCCCCCCCCAAGCATTTCATATTCCATATCAATAGGCCCTACCGCGCCTATCTCCTTTCTTCAACCCCAACCTCATCCCGCGACAAAATCAACCGTCTCGTGTTCCTTTCTGAGAGCATCAACAAGAACGAAATTTGGTATTTCTTCCTCTCTCAACACAAAATCGCCCCAACAAATTTGAAGCTCTATCTTCCCAAGATGAGATCACTGATTCTCGCGTTTCGAAGGTGTGAATTTCGTTCCAGTATTCCCCCCTCAGGGTAGCCACTCCTGGGGTGATTCCAGGAAAAAGACTAACCAAACGAAAGATATTTACTTGTAGGTGACGAAAAGTGTTATTTTTGTTGCTTCCAGCGCATCATTTCGCCATAAAAAATGAAAATAGCTTTTGTTAATTTAGGCTTAGCGTGATGGCTCCGGTCCCGTCCTCCAGTGTTGCCGGATATCGTGCCTTAGTTATGCCAGATTCATGACTTCTTCGGCCTTGGTATCGATGTCTGGACTTTTTTTTGTGTATGAGATAATTTTGAGTGGAGTTCATTACATGAGCCGAACTTGAAATGGTGGCTTGCAGTGGCCGTTTGATTTTGCGAAATACGGAGATCTCTCATTCGGATATCCCTAAATTGACAGGATGGCGGCAGGTTGTATTCCTTTCTACCAAGGGGCATTTTCATCAGAACTCGTCGAGACGGCTCGAGAAACTATAACGTTCCTCATCCTCATCCGCATAACGTTCCTCATCCGCACTGAAATGGTTATTCAAACTCGAAATAGGCCTCTAATCGGTCTAACGTTACACGTACGCTCCTAAAAGGGCCATGAGAGACTGAGTAGGCCTGCGATTGTCCTCGTCGAGGACGTGTAAAGTTAGATGTCTGCAAGACCAGGGATTAATCCTAATTGGCCCGGTTAGTCGGAGATTAAGCTTCTTTTTAACGAAATGTAGACCTAGGTCTGCTCCGAAGACAGTCTGTCGGTTAGGCCCAGGTCCTTACATTAGTGAGTTCCGTAGAGAAAGGGGAGAGGTGAGGTTGAGGTTGGGGTTGGGGTTAAAGAAAGGGAAAGCCCTTGAAACTCGGTTTTCATATTACTACATTCTACATATTCTAGGAAAGTTTTGCAAACTCACTTAAGATGTTCTGCAAGTTGAAGAATATAACGAATCTCTTCTTGCCCCATTTGGTAACCTAGACTAAAACCAGATGCCATTGGTCTTTGGAGAGGGAAGCCTGGTTGGACTTGAGCTATTTGATGATTTGGTGGAAATTGCAAATTGGGAGGAAAGTTCCCTGGGACGGACATATGTTTGTTTAAACATCCTGTCGGATATGAAGTCATTTCTTCTTGATATATTCCATTTTGGTCTTCTAATGTAGACTGAATATGTCTAACGACAGGCAACATTTCCAGCTGTTGGGGTTTTATGTTTGGCAATGGTTGCTCCTGAGAGTGGCGGTCGGGGGAAGCATTTGGGAGGGCTGATCCAAAAGGTAAGAAAGAGCCGGTACTTTGAGGGCACTGCTCAAGTTTCGACTGGATTTCTTCCGAATACTCCATGTCGTCCGTACCTTGATCCCCTTTCCCGCTGTCCAAACGTAATAGATGTATGTCGTCCCTCTGCATAAGAAAAATGAGAAGGTAATTTGAAACGAGACGAGACCAATCGATGTCTCCTGCCACTTCACAGAAGAAAAACGATGGCCAATGGGACGCCAATGGGAAAGAAAATGTGAAAATGTCAATATTACTAATGAATGCTTAAGAAACTAAATATTCTTACCTTGGAAAATCCTTATTGGACACCAAAACAAGTTCATGTAGGGATATGAAAGAGTGCTGAATATGAATTTTAAATGAAACACTCGGACTATTATCATTATGAAGTACAGTAGAAACCATGAGTCCTGTTTACGCTTTCTTCCCTTAGTAATACCATTACTACCATTAAAATATATTTAAATAAATTTGGTACGCTTTCTTTACAGATTCGGCGATGTTTTCCTGCTGTCCAAAGGAATTTGAAAATTGGATTAAGAAAACTTGCCATGTCAAACACTAAATTTTGTTTCAAGCTGGAAGTAATGGTGAAAGTGACTAATGGTTTCTGGGAAATTTTCTTGGGATCAATTCACTATTCCTCTTATTAGACTGTGGATGGGTAAAGCATTATCAAGTGGTTTCATTTTGCGAATGTTACCGGATATTCAATTCAGATTACTTTATTGGCAACCCCCTGCTTCATAATATAGCTTTTCTAATCTTCAAATAATATAGACTGCTTCAGAGAATATTCGGAGTAATAATTTAGGAATTATCTTGCTCAATAGGCAAATGACTAATGTTCAAAAGGCCGATTATACGTTCAGGATTTTTTTCATTGGGAATATTATTTTAGAGAGAATTACAAACCTTTCTATTCGTTCCAGTGAAATAGCCAGACATAAAAAACGAAATTTCTTAAACCTGGAACTAACATTCTGGTTCCAGTGGTGCAAAAATTTAGCCACTTGTGCAGGTTACACCGTGAACTTGATATGTCAGATACTCTGGGTTGGAGGCAAGAATTCATCTAAAGTTGATTACCTGGAGTGTTGCCATAACGCATTTAAAAAGCGTTAACTTGGAGTTTAACTGGTTCAAAAAGTGTCAGAGCCGAGGGCGGACGTTTCAAATGTACATTTGGTTATCAAATATAGCGCTGAAGGCGAGACCAATGTGACTTTCTATTCCCGAAGAACAACCAAGCTCATCCAAATTCATATACACAACTATGTTGCCGCAATTTCATATATCACCCAAGCAGCATGTTTGTTAATTTTACGTCAAATGAATTAAATTTTTTTCCATTTTATATCTTTTTCACGCAAACCATAAAGATAATGTCAACATATTTGCAGAAATATCACCTCTATAATACGCAAACAGGGATATAAAATTAACTTAAATTTGCTGTCAAATTGACATTCCCATTTACCACCCCAACATCATGTTTACGTTCACTTTACGTAAAATTGATGTTCATTTTCTCCAAACATTCATGCGTATTTAACGAGCAAATTCATACTTTTGGAGGGAATTGATTCACTGTATTTCTCCCATTCCTTTCCATTACTTGGGAACTCTATGGTACCTGGATGAGTACACGAGTACACAAGTACTCATCCTCTCCAGCACTCAAAAGTATCAAGGTGACCCACTGCTTCCTCCTCCCGTACCAGAACTTTGGGAGGAGGGTTATAGTACTTGTGAATTTGGGATCCTACTCTTTGCTATTCCCATGCACTGCTGTAATAACAAGCTTAGCTTCAGCATTTAATGATTCCTTGAGTCATATATTATTTTAAAATTTATAAAATTGTCATGCTTTCCATATACATATTCGTGGTTGCATGATAAAAGGTGGAAGGATGGTAAAAAAAAAACCTGATACTATATCAGGAAAACCAGTACTTAATAGCATTTGTAATATGCAGGGATCATGGGTTCCATCTAGTGAGGAATCTTGGTATCGGAATTGCGGGATGGTCAGCTAACGCTACATGTGGATGGTGTGGTGTTAATTTTGCATGAACTTGATATCAAGTACTTCACGTCAGATGGAGTGGCGTCTAGTTTATATAAAATACAGTATACTTTGGTGCCATAAATATAGGAACATAAATTTTACGTATACATGACGTCATTTTCATGGCAATCGCAAGAAATCTACAGTGCAAAAAATTGGCATCATGTTTACGTAAACATGCTGCTTGGACAATGGTACATTCACCTCCATAGGGATTTTCTTTTCTTTCGCATCATCACAAGTTCACAGCTAAAATATATTATTCGGCAGTGAAATTGAGAGTTTTTTCCTGAAGGGATGTTCTTGTGCCAACTTTGAATTATTCCCTTAAACTCCCATAAACTAAAACTTTACTCTAGGCTCTAACATTAATGTTTCTTGTGATACGAGGCTGACTATATTAAATGCTAATAGGTGACCCTGAATTTCCACCACACAGTAGCATTTCATTTCCCAACCAGATGGGGCTGAAGTGTGACATTTCTGGGATTTGGGGCAGGAGAACCCTGAATATCAATTTTAATAGAGTTTATGTTGAATTGCTCATTTTCCATTTTTCGGGGTGATGATACGGAACAGGCTATGGACAATCAGGGAATTGAAAGTCGAATCTCACCAATTTTCTTTCCCTTGTGCAATCGGCATCGTCAAATTCCCTTGAAGCGTCCTCCACGGATCTAGGGGTAAAAAAGGTTAAACATATCCATTCAGAAAAAGATACGCCATTCTGTGCAACGCCATTGTGATTAACATGGTGTGTTGCAAATAGGAAATTACTTGTATTGTTTATATGGTAAACACCCTAGTTTTTGGCCACTTAAGCCCATCGCAGAGATTGCAATGGTTCCTCTGGGTTTGAATCAAACCGTAGCGACGATTCTTTCTGCTTCAGTAATAATGAGATGCATATAATCTGGCGACAATCACTTCCTTTATTTCTTAGAAAAACGAAGCGCAATTGAGGAATTCGATCTGCTACATACGTTCATCGAAGGGTAGGCCAACGCCATCTTAATCAAAATTCCACTTCCTCCACTATTCACCTTGCGCTTTCCTCTACTTCCCATGACCGTTGTTCGTCATTTCCTTGTTTTCTCTGTTTTTCGGCTATCTTCCTCTCTTACCTTCCTCTCTTCTTTTTCTTGTTCCAATCGTTTCTTCTGTCTTTCTCTCTCTTGAGACATGTCCTTCCATTTTCCACAGGACATCATCCATGGAAATCCTTCCGTTTTTTCCTCTTGGAGTTTCAGGCCAGATCAGGCAATCCTGCAGTTGTGCTGGCTTGTCTAGTGCTTCCTCGTGCTTCCTAGTGCTTCCTCCACTTCTGATATTTCTGTTGCGGCGTACAGGGGGGATACTGCCGTTTCACTTAGCTGCCGAGGGAGGGGAACTGGAGGATGTCTCCTCCTTCTGCTTGCCATATACAGGTTCATATACATACAGGTTCCTCACCGCCTTCTAAACCTCATCCATGGACCCTGGACATGGTCCCAGTTCAAGGGTTGATGTTAGTTGTTCCCCTATGATCTCCCGGAAATATTTCAAGGTCAGAGAGGATGGCATGGAGATGGGTGCGTCCTTGACAGCGAGGTACTTCTCCTCTTAGTCAGGAGTCCATGGGAATATTCTACATGCGCGGAAGCCGTTCTGTATACAGAATGTAGTAATGCCTCCTATGGCAACCTTTATCACTCCGGCGAAGTCTTTCTTCGTCATGACCCGATTGGACTGATCTACACCGTGATTCATAAAATCGGTGCCCCCTATATATTTTATTATGACTCTAATATTTATTAGTCCATTTACAAGAACTTTTTCATTTAAGAAGCCTAATAAAGAAGCTATGTATTTCCGAAAATTGTTCGAAAATTAAATTTAGCTTTTAGTCGATGATGATAATGATGATGATGACGTCAGCAGAGCCGCCTATAAAAAAAATGAACTCAAAGACCTCGAGTTCTGAAGCTTAGTGGCCTATGCGAGCAACGGGCCGGCCCGATCGGCCCAAGACTACCCGCAGAGGGGGGGGGGGGGTCGATAAAGGTAGGCAGGCAGACAGACAGAGGACGTCGGCTATTATCATATAGCCGATCGCACTAGTATGAGCGGTAACCGCGTGTAAGAAAATTTGAACAGACGTAAAAAATTCCGGGTTGGGATGACTTCCAATGTGGACTACTCGCAGAATGTTCCAAGATATGTATCACTTGAAAATACTGTATGAATATGTTACAGCGATTTGTTTCAACCGAAAGAGTTGAGGGATGAGCGTGCGAGGTGTGACGATAAAGTTCCCCGAATGCCTTTACAGTTCGGTGTCGGGTTGCCCGAGCGTTATGACGCAATACGGACGTGTTCCAACACATCCGTGCTTCCTTATGCTGCAGCTGTAAAACAATCGTACCAGTCCTTGCGACACAGTCGCATTGATAGTAAGAGAGCGTTTCTCGGACCCATCGCGAAAATGGGTGATCGCTGGTGCTCATGACGCACTCACTGTCAGGCAATTTCTGGCCAACAAATCAATCACGAAGCTAGACCATCCACCTTATTCTCCGGATTTGGTCCTCTGTGATTTTTGGCTTTTCCAAAAACTAAAGACTGCTTTGAAGGGTTTGGCCCTAAGTGACTCTCTCTCCATTTCGTTGCACTAGCCTACACTGTGCTGAACAAGGCGAAATCCTTGGGAAACTGTCCACTTTATGGCTAAGTCCCCAAAGTAGAGACACAGACACCAAGGGTATACCTGCATGTCTCATTGTAGAACTTTCGTTGTGGATAGGCCTCGAGCCATAATCCATCTTAAGCATATTTCACATATCCTCAAGACTAAACCCAATCCTACCTGCAGTTTAACATAAAGAGACCTCTAATCCGTTCATGGACCCGTTGGTATTATTAGCTGAATTATGTTCATGCCAGCTGACAGACTTCTGCAATAACCCAACTATTTTCACTTCAGATAGGCCTATTGCTTCTCAAGAGACTTCAGGAACTATGAGTATCAAAATAATTAAATTGATTGGTGTAAGTTATTTAATGACATGTTCATAGAAAATACATGCTGAATGTCTAGAGCAAGTAAATTGATACCTACTTCCATTAAAGTTTAAGGGGCTGATAGCTTTCAATCAGACCCATTCAGTTGCTCTGGTGTTAAGTTCAAATTCCCATTTTAGTAAAACTTAGGAAGTAAATATAATGGAGAATAAGAAGCAGTAAGATGGGCCATTTGAGTTGAATATTGCAGGCATAGGCCACAGCCACAAGCAGACATATTTTTTTTTAGTACACCTTTCTTTTTTTCTAGGCCTTTTTGAAACCTGTATTCTGTCAACTCTCTTTGGATGTAAGATGACGTAATAAAAAATTGCAAGATTTTTATAGGCATAAAGGTTTCTGTGCGCTCTATCTTAGAAAGTTTAACTAATCTACTTATAAGTTATGATATTGTGATGGGCTTGAAATAAGCCCGAGGGCACGGAGAGGTTGTGCCTGGGAATTCCAGACCAGGCGGACACCCAGAACAGTTGTGCCAAGAGAAGACGAGCAACACAAGCCTTCTAGAGACTACCCGCCAGTGAGGGACACACCCCCAGGACGTGAGAAGTGCATTGCCTCCATATCTACATGGTTCTTAATATTGTTAAATTCCACGTATACTCTCAACGTTTCCAGGTCGATAAATATACGTATATTCAACGTCTATTCAACGTTGCTGTGCCACATGGGAAGTCACCCGGAGTCACTCTCCACATTCATCCAGCTTCATTGCGGCACCCTCTCAGGTCCGTCAATGCACCATCGTCTGTTCTACACTTGGGCGCAAGGACCCAAGTTCGTCATTTTTATAGCGTCGGTAAAATATATTTACGTGGACTCTGGACATTCTCCACTCAGTCCTCTCTTCAAATTTCTCCCGGACTTCTCCTCTGCACTTCTCTCCGCCACACACAACGCCACTACTTGCTGGTGACCTCCGTTGGAGGATTATGTATTTCCCTTGAACCGTTTTATGTTCTGTGATTAAATTATTGTTAGGGCATTCATCGTTTAGTCACTTCCCTAGGGAACTGTTCAATTGGTTCACGCGTTCATCAACGAATCCCACTACCGGTCTACATTGGCATTGCCTGCGTACTCCCGCAAGTGATGCACGTGACAATCGTAAGGCCTCCAACCAATTATGTGCTTAGACCAGCCGCTACAAGCTTACTTTTGAAAGTGGTCCTTCAGCAGGAGGGGGAAGACCACACAGAAAGGGAAGCCAAAAATACAAGACCCCTTTGGGCCTGGTGGTACATGTACCTGTATACTTATTTGCCTTTTAATAGGGTTACCATGACCATAACGTTAAATAGAACATTCACCATGAACTTCTCAACATTCCAACTAGTCTCGATGAATAAAAAAATTAAATAAATCAGTTTAGTCATCCTCCCGTGACACATCTACTCCATAAATGTGATCATGCGCAAGTGGAAAGATAATTGTTACCATGGCAACCTGAGTGATAAAGTTAATTTAAAAAAATGGACATCCATGTTCTTATAAAAATTCCTGAGAACTTGTCCTGTAAATATAAGAACATTCTTTACTCAGGTAAGCTCAAATGTGGCATCTCTGAATATTATGACCGTTCTCTATAAGAGTAAATGAACTGGATAATAAAAAAATTAGGAACTTTAGTATACTTTTGGCCAGGTATTTACTTGTTTTGACCTACTGTGCACCAGTGCGTACTTTGCTTACAACTTCGCCTCAGCGAACGGGTGCGAGAGTTTGAGACAAGTCCAAAATGTAACATGTTTTCCAGACATAGGGTGTTTGGCAACAGAAGACAATGTTTTCTCCCTGTAAGCTGTAAGTTTTACTGGTACTCTCCAGTGTTCATTCCCTCAGGCGCAAAAGAAACATCAGAATAAGCGAGACTTCACCTTCGATAAGGCTGAACAAGTAAAGATGGCTTTCGTGGCACAGGACGCTTGGAGGGAACCCGGAACAAACTGATTGTCCCATGACTGTCTGGGAGATCACTCAAGGAATTGATCCTAATATGTTCTCCTCCAGCTGTCTCAATCTGGAAATCGATTACTTGTCCCTCTGGGATGTCGAAGACTGCCTTTGCTGCCTCCCATATCCCAGACTTAGCAAACACCGTCACCTTTTTCACCTGACCTTCAAAATTCAGTTTATATGTACGTTTCCGGGATATCTCCATGTAGAACACAGCATCTCACAAACTGATGCAAAGAGTGACTAGAGAGACGGAATACCTACTCAAGCTCAAATCATGCTTCCTTAAAGTCAACAGACCAGGAATTCGAGATAAGATATTAAAGTGCCTGGCATGACAAAAGATGTCTTGTTTCCTGTTGGAGGCCTCCTTATTTGCGTTTGTACCGCAGAACATTCCTTGAGACTCACGTGGAATGAGGACACTTCAACAGCGATTTTATAGGTGATTCGTAAGCCTTTTAAAATTCTCGGGCATGTCCTTGAAAATCCCAGAATGTTGAGACAACCGACGTATTTACCGAAAGGGGCTGTCCTCCATTCGTCTTCGAATAATGCTCAGTTTCCTAATGTTCGTCTCGTGTATCTTATTTTCAAATAGATCTAACGAATATGGGTAAACGAAGAAGCGAAACCGTTGTTGCCTCTGATAAAATCTCATAGGTTAATGAGACTGCAACAAAAATGTTAAAATAGTGAAGAAATTCGGATAAGACTTGATTTGTATCTCTATTAGGTGAGGAGAATTCTGAAGAGGTGGATGACCCTGCCCGTAGCTTATCCACCTTGGAGGGGGAAGCCGGGGAGAGAACTCAAGAGAGTTCTTCCTGTGTCAGCCTGGATTCATCAAAGAAAAGGAAGAGTGAAGGTGAGACGACAATAGCAAATCAGTATCACTCGGAGGTTTTGAATCCAGTATCAAATGCAGCGAGGAGAAACTTTTACTGTTATTGTTTAAGGGAGTGGTAACCGGAAAGTTGGAAGGACAGGCGAAGTGGATGTGTATCCCGGGAAAACGAAGAAGGAAGAGGTGGAGAACATCATATCTTGTCTTAAAAAAATCGGAAGATGAATTCTGGCAGACGTTGGAGTGGGATTCGAAACGGAGAGAGCAAGAGGACAGAAGATGGGAGAAAATGTTTCAAATGGGGACAATGCTTGCTGGGAATCAGCAACATTTCTCCTTGCCCTAGTCACCTGTCGTCGTCCCCTCGCGTACTCCTCCCCCCCCCCCCCCCCCCCCGCCCCCCGCTCCTACCTTTCTCCAGCAGACGCGCCTCGTGGGGACGAGCATTACTATGAAACAGAAACCCCCATTGTGTGAGAAATCCCGGCCTTCTTCGCCGGATTGCTTCATGCTGATGTTGCAGAGTTGCATAGTACCTAGTCTAGTCTCGTCAGTCTTCCTGAATTAGTTTATCAACACAAATGACATTCTCTATTGCTGAGGAAGCGCAAGGCCTGCCACTGTTCTTGTTATTGTCCGCGACACTCGTTCACACACACCCAAGTAACACAAGATATTCCAGCAACGTTTAGTGAAGTTCGGAAGGCCACCCATCTCTACTAATGACAAGCTATTTCTGGCATCCATGTTTTACCCTCTTTTTGCAATTGCATGCCAACTGAGCCCTGAGCATGGAAGTTCTGGCATTCAAGTCCTTG